>CM044956.1:53867820-54176651 GCA_024516035.1 Bactericera cockerelli
GGTATTGAAGTTAAGTAGGTGAGCAAGTTGGGACCTGCTACATATTATTTTGTAATGTCATTCAATTATTTTTTATATTTTAACGTAACTCAAGATGATCAATATTCTTTAAGTATGTGAAATCACTATTATTTCTCCTTTTTTATTACCTACCTATTGTTTTTTTTAAACAAATATTCTAATATTTTAGTACAATTCCTATTCTAGTTATTTTTTACAATGTCAAGAAAAATAGTTGTAAGTTTTCCTTTATGAATACCTAGAAGTGTGTTTCCTATTTTATTTTTCTAAAATTTAGGTTCAAAATTTGTTTGCCATTCGAAAAATAATTATTTTTTACATTGAAATTACTTGGGCTCATAAATAAAAATAAAAAATGTTAAAGTTCGTTTCAATAAACATCATTGAACTTTTTATCAATGTCTTTCATAGGAAATATAGGGGTACCCGGTTCTGTCATACCCAGTACCCGGTTCTGAAAGACCGGGTTGACAGAACCGGGTACTTTGACTTTTTTTGAAAAAAATAAATTTAACAAAAAATGGCAATACATAGTGACGTATCGTTTTCAAATTTAGATAGCCAACAAAGTTGTGAATGTTTTTCAGTTTAATTTGCTTAGCTGATGATAATGGCTTTTCCGCTAGATGGCCTAGAAAACTAAGTACCCGGTTTTGGCAGACCTTCCCCTATTAATATTATAATCTAGAAAGCATAATATATGTATAATGAAATGAAGACTTATGACAAAATAGTTTTAAAGCTTTCCCGTAGTTAAACAATATAGTTAAAGCTCTATTTTGTTTCCCGTAGCCCGAGAGAAAGAGGAAGAAACAGAAGGGGCCTAGGAAGGATAGAAAACAATGTCCGTCATAGTTGGTCGAGAATATCTTGAAAAGAATATGGTACTATATCAAGGAGATGTCATTTTACCGCCTCCTTGAACCCAGATTTAGGTAAGGGACTTGTACTCTTCTGATAGATTGTTGTATAAGATAAGAAAGAAAAATTAAAGTTAAAACTTAACAATTGAGTATCACTACAACGTATCCTTGGTATTGGTATTGGTAAAGGTAAGGCTATCGGCTACGAAAGCTCTTTGTCACTGCGACCTTAGATAGATCTTTTGTGACATGCCCATGTTATTCTAAAAGAGATCTAAGCTTTTAATATAGCTTAGGATTCTTTTAGGACTGATTTCATTGACTTCTTTAGGTGTTAAAATCAACCTTGAGAAGTGTTTCAGTCGGGTGTGAGAGGCTGCTCCACATTCACAGAGAATGTGTTTTGCTGTCTCTGGGGCCTCTTTACAGAGACGGCACTTTGCGTCTTGAGCAATACCCATCTTGTTTAGATGGTAGTTGAGGCTACAATGGCCTGTTAGAAAGCCAGTAAGGATTCTTAATTCCTCTTTGCTCAGACAGAGCATTTCTTTTGCTCTTTTAGGCGAGTGAGTTATAAACATTTTCGCCTGTCTGTGACCGGGAATGTTGGTCCAATGATGGACCTTCATTTGGTTCTCCCATTGCCTGATTTCCATTTGGAGGTGGCTTTTTGAAACGCCACAAAATGGTTCAGGGCCAATAAAAGGTAATAAAGTACCTTTTTTGGCTAGTTCGTCGGCATTTTCATTGCCTACAATGCCTTCATGGCCAGGAACCCATGTAATAGTTACATGATTATCCTTTGCTAGAAGCTTGAGTGTTTCCAGACATTCCCAAGTTAGCTTTGACTCAAAAGAGTAGGAGCTTAGAGCCTTGATAGCTGCTTGGCTGTCTGAAATAATATTGATGTGAGCACCCTTTTGACCTTTTTTAAGGTTCAACTGAGCGCAAAATAAGATGGCATAGACTTCCCCTTGATAAACGGTGGGGTATTTTCCTAGAGCTTTTCGGGCCTTACAGTTTGGCCCGTAGACTCCTATTCCAGTCTTTCCATTTAGTTTTGAGGCATCTGTGTACCAGTTTAATGATTTCTGGTGACTGAGACCTCTAATATCCCAATTTTCACGATTTGGGATATTTATTTTGAACGGAAGTTCAAAGTTAAGTCTCATCGGCATTGAATCCGATAGAGATGTGGTCATTGGATCCCAGGGTATTTCGTTTAAAATACCTAGATGACCTACCAGATTACCTGGCTTAAGTTGTTTTGTCATACTAAGCCTGAGGGCATTGACCATTGCATCCTTTTTTATATGAAGATAAAGAGGGATGATGTCAAGCATAGCCTCCATGGCTGCAGTAGGACAGGTGCTCATAGCACCGGTGATACCAAGACAAGCTAGCCGTTGAATCTTTTGGATCACGGTTTGGGCCGTCTTTTGTTTTGTTTTTGGCCACCAAACCAATGAGGCATAGGTGACCATAGGTCTGATGATTGCCAAATAAGACCAATGGATCATATGTGGCTTGAGACCCCAAGTTCGTCCGAAAAGCCTGCGGCATGTGAAAGTTGCCACTGTGGCTTTCTTAGAAATCTTTTCAAGATGTTTATTCCAATTCAGTCGGTGATCTAGGGTGACCCCTAAATATTTGACGTCCTTGGAAAGTGCAATTTTTGTACCGCCTAAGGTAGGAGCTTTAATATTAAGCTTCAGTTTCTTAGTAAACGGTACAATGGTTGTTTTGCTCGGGTTAATACTAAGCCCGTTAGCTTGACACCATCTGATTGTTTTATTTAAGGCAGATTGCATGAGGTCAGAGAGGACCTCTTCATGTTTGCCTCTGATGATAATTACTAGGTCATCTGCGTAGCCTATGGTTTCGTACCCATTATCAGTGAGCAGATTAAGGAGATCGTCAACTACCATAGACCACAGAAGTGGGGACATTACTCCTCCTTGAGGACATCCTCTAGTGGCTTTGATAGTGACTTTTTCCTTACCTAGGCTAGCCGTTGTGAGACGGCTTTGTAGCATGGATGTTATCCAGCTTGCGATTTTAGGTTCGAGACCTTTGTTAATGGCAGCTCTTTGTATAGAATCATATGAGGTGTTATCAAAGGCACCCTCTATATCGATAAATGTTACTAGAGCTATTTCTTTGTCCACCAGCGTCTTCTCTAGTATATGAACTAGAGTATGCAGAGCTGTCGTTGTGGATTTGCCTTTTTGATAGGCAAATTGGTATCTATGAAGCGGATGTCTTGAGGACAAAAAGCTTCTGATGTACAGGTCAAGTACTTTTTCCATGCTTTTCAGCAGGAAAGAGCTTAAGCTAATTGGTCTCCAAGATTTGGGTAGGTCACTAGGACGCTTTCCCGCCTTTGGAATAAAGACCACATTAACTTTTCTCCAGGATTTCGGTATATAACCGTGGGTGAAACTTTTGATAAAAATCCTGGTGAGAATAGGTATGATAGCATCGATGCAATGATGCATCAGAGCGGGGAAAATACCATCTCCACCTGGAGATTTATAAGGTTTAAACGAGCAAACTGCCCACTTGACCTTATTGATACAGAAAATTTTTCTTGCAAGGTTTTCTGTTCTATAGGTAGGCTGCATAGAATGAGACCTTTCCTGTAGTTCGAAAACGTGATTTGCAGGTAGAGTGACGGAGTCTGGGAAGTGAGTACTTAACAGTAACTCTAAAGTTTCCCGACTACTTTCTGTATATTTGCCGTCCTTGTTCAGGAGGAAACCAAGACCATTAGAATGGTCTTTTGCAAGGACTTTTTGGAGGCGGGCTGTTGTAGGCTGACTATTTATGCCTTCGCAAAAGCTTCTCCAAGTCCTACGCTTAGATTTCCGGATTTCTGAATTGTATTTGGTCAGGGCTTCTTTATATGGTTCCCAATCACCTGATTTTTTAGCTCTGTTAAAGAGCTTGCGAGAGAGCTTTTTTAATCTATCTAACTCTTTGTTCCACCACGGCACTTTGCGAGTAGCAATTTTCCGTTTCAGTGAACATGAGCTTTCATAAGATGAAATTAAAGCAGCCCTAAGTTTTGAAGAGACGTCTTCTAAATCATCTATTGATTCGATATTAGAATTGAGTTCTTCAACCTTGGATTTTGCGAGGCTTTCATATAGCCTCCAATCTGTTAGTTTTGGAACTCTAGTCTCTTCGACAATGAATCCCTCTATTTCTAAGTTGAATCTAATCTGTCTGTGATCAGACAGAGAAGGTTCAGAGGAAACATGCCAATTTTTTATATTTGCGGCCAGGATTGAACTAGCTAAGGTTATATCCAACACCTCTTTTCTGGTTCGGGTCACAAAGGTGGGTTCTTTCCCTCTATTTATAATGTCTAAATTAAAATTAAGCAAATATTCATAGAGAGACTCACCTCTTTTGTTGATGTCACTGCTGCCCCATACTATGTGGTGCGCATTTGCATCGCAGCCAATGATGAGATTCTTCTTTCTCAAAGTACAGTGCTGAATTAGTTGCTGCACTGATTCTGGAGGTGTTTGATCCAGGTCCCCAGGAAAGTAAGCAGATGCAAAAACAACCGCTTGAACTCCGCTGGCTGTTGGAATTTCAACCTCTATTGCAACTAAGTCACGAAGCGTGAAACGAGGAATTGGTGAAAAGTGCAGAGAAGACTTTATGAGCACTGCTGCTCTTGGGCTTTCGCAATCTTTGCAATACACTATTCTTCCCTCTTTGTTTGAGAGCCTCCTTATTTGGCCTCCATATATATAAGGCTCTTGAATGAAAGCAATATGTGTTTTAGTACAGGTGAACGTTTTGTTGAGTATGTCGGAGGCCGCTTTACAATGATGGAGGTTCACCTGTACGAAGCCGATGTTGTGCTTCGTCATTTATTTATTTTGGATGACGGGGTTTCCAGTCCTTCTTCCCCTTTCCTGGTCTGTAACCTTTGAGGGGCGTCTCGGAGACCTGACCTCTGTCATCAGTCCGTGGTCCTGAAGGTTTTGATTCAGCCTTTCCAGGTTTAGATCCTGATGGCTGTGCAGCCATAGCAGGTTTTAAACCTGAAGGCTTTTTAACCTTTACAGGTGTGTGGACGGGCTCCTTTGGAGGTTTGGGATCACTCTTGTTGTGAAGAACTACTTTCCCAAACTTGTAACTGATTTTGTAGTTCTGAGCTTTGAGGCGTTGCACTGAGGCTAGGTCCACTGACATGATCAGATGTGCGGCCTTTCCCTCATTCGACCTCCGGAGAACTTTCCATTCACTTGAAGTAAGGCTAGGATTTTGAGCCTTCATCAGTTTCAGGATCTTCTCCGTTTCTTCTCCTACTGAATTTGGAAAGTAGGCACTTAGGATCTTAGATTTGGGTAGATCCGCTTCGTCCACTACTTTTAGCGCAGCGCCTTCCCATACTTCTAGCTGACCGATGATTGATTTCAGCCAGTCAGAAGTGGCTTGATCATCACAAGTGATGCTAAGCCATCTGGGTCGACATGTGGTGGCAGAAAACTGAGGATATGGGGCACCCTCTTTTTCTGAGATTTTTTCCAGAATTTGATCCTGAATGGTGGCCATTTGGTCATTGGTCAGGTTCTCCTCCGGGTAGTTCTCAAGGAATACTCCCACTTTCACGGACTTTAGGGCGCTTACGAAGCTTTGTGAATCAGTTAAGGTTTCAGATGCAGCCTCTATATCCTCCGAAGAGGATATTTTTGAGGCTATTGGCATCTTCTGCCTCTTCTGATCCGCTTGCTTCTCACCCTTATGTTCGGGAGTGGTTTCTTCGGAACGGGGCCTCTTCTTGGAGCTTTCTTTGTTTGGAACTGGCTCCATGGCTTTTGCCCTGGCCTCTTCGCGATTGAGGCCTTCTTTGAGCAGCCATTTGAACCGCTTCCTAGCAGCTCCTGAGAGTTTTGTTAAGCTCTCTTTGATTTGAAGCTTTTCAACAGCTTCTGAGAGATGCTTGTTACTTTGTTCGTCTGCATGATCGACTTCCATTTCACTGTCAGAGCTCTTTAATAGCTCTTCTTCTAGAGCCTGCATTGCTGCAGTCTCTGATGCCTTTTGAGGGGCATTAACCTCATTCGTTTCATTATTTGAGGGGTTCATCTGATTTGATGCCTGTGAACAAAAGGTCAACTGCAGCAGAGCCACAGGATTCACTGCAGCAAGAGAAATTGAAACTGGAGGTACAACGTATCCTTACAACGTATCACTTTTATTTAAGAGTAAATAAATTACTCTTAAATAAAAGTTGGTCATAGCAAGTATTTAATAGTAAGTAAAAGTGGCAAACATAGAATCACATAAGTTCCGTAAGAAGCGCAGCACGAAATATCTTAATTCACAAAGTATAGGTAACACCAATCCATGCAAATGTTGGTTTCAGTGAAGAAAAAAAATGTTATCATTTAGTAGTAGTAGGGGACGAAGAATATGATTCGCATTATTTCACCACATGTCGTCTTGATTCTGTCATTAAATCAGTTGCAAAATTGGTGGCAGTATAGTCATCAATTTTATTAATAAGGAAAAAAAGCAGAAAAGATTGCTAACTGTAGAGGTTAATATAGCTAATTGCAGACGTTAAGGTACTGAAGGACCTAGGAAAATACATGGTTAGTGTGTTTAGGCCCGCCGCACATGCCCAAAATCGCATTGGCCGTCACGAGCCGAGTGTGAGTGGCAGTGTTTAAAACCTATGGCGCAGTACCTAAAAATAAACACTGCCAATTATGGACACAATACTTCCTCGTGATTGTTTCACATTGTAAACACGTGCCAATTTTGAGATTTTATACAAAATTAATTTTATCTCCAAAACGACTGAACCGATTTTCTTCAAATTTGTTTTAGATGGTAGAATATCGTTTTTTCTACATTCTAGATTCCACAAAAAATTCTGCATCGGCAAGTCGTGGTCCTTATTTTTTGACTTTTTTTCCGAAATTTCGGATTTTCTTAAATATCAGTGTTAAATTATAATTAATTAAAAAACAAATATAAATAGCCTATGTAAAACAATAATATGCATATACATACAACATTTTAGAAAAATCGGGTGTACCGTTCACGAGATAGTGGTTTAAGTAAAAAGTTTAAGTAAAAAGTTAGTGGTCAGGCGCATGGTCTCTTTCACCCAGAACCGCTAGTACGAATTTGATGAATTTAAATGGGACCATTTACAGAATGTCTCCTATATGTGTGCAAAATTTCATCAAAATCCGTTAAGTAGTTTCCGAGATTTGCGCTTTACAAGGAATACTTTTAACAGACCGACAGACGGACAGAAAACCAAATTTGCTCAGGAGGTTATGAAGCGTCCAGGAATATGAAAAAAATTGAAATCGGAGCAAAAAAATATTTTTTTTACAAAAACGAACACAATACTTCCGATTTCTAATATTAGAAATTTCTCGGAAGTAATATATCCTGTAAAGGTACCATAGGTTTTAAATACTGCCACTCGCAGTCGACTCGTGAGCCAATGCGAGGGTGGGCATGCACATTCGTGATGCTGGATTTTCTCAGCAAACACATTCTAGATGAGGTTTATTTTATTGGGGTAGCCAGTTTTCAAGATTCTTGCGACTTGAGGTGAAAACTCTGTCTTCTGTGAACTTCGATGTTTCAGAGACTCTGAAAAAGAATAAAACAAAACTGCACTAGAATTTCAGCTTTGACAATTTGACATACATGCCTATGATAATAATAATGAAAATAGGTACATACGTATTATAATATATCTTTCCATGAAAAGTCTGAACAAATCTCATGCTTGAAGACTATACATAGAAGCCTTGTGACTTCAAACCATGCTTGAGAACTTCACATCAAGATCAATTATTCTGGTGTGAAATCAGTAAACCTACTAAGATTAGCACATGTATGGACAATTCCTATGCCATGAACTCAGAAAAGAACAATTATTTACCATCCTCAAACTTGTTAAGAACTTGCTGTATATAGATGTGTTCCTTTTTTCATCGAAATTCTGGTTTTCCTCAAAACAATCACAAGTTCCTTAGAGTTTTAATCTATTGGAAAACTCCACGTGGAAAGTTCAAACAAGACAAGAATTTCTCAAGCAGTACCAAAGTAATCATACCAATTAATTGAAGTATACTAGATTATATGAAGTCTGACGCCAGAGTTTTTTTCTGTAAATTAATATGTTTTTTAAAATATTTCCTGTATACCTGTCAAATTGTGCAATAGTTGAGTGTAGGTAAAGTACCTACCTAGACTTGAGAATTAAAAAGATAATAATTTATTATTTCAAGTTGGCTCTAAACAACTAATATTTTAATATATGTAGAATGACACTAGACCTTATTTAATCTTATAATGTTACATTTTTAAGTTTGTATAAGATTTACTTGAAAAAATTGTACCGAACAGAGGAAGAAAAGTATCCAATGCAGTTTCCCAATACTTTTTCGTGGTTATTTTCTTTTACTTTTCTTTTCACCAGCTTTATTTCAACCCGTGGGAAATCGTCACATGTAACGCTTGCATCGGCGACATGATAATTCCATTTACTGAGAGTTCTTTCTGGAATTCAAGAAAACATGGTCTTTTAAAACCTTTAAAGAATTGTATTTCGGACATGACTTTTTTGCTCAGTAAAATTACCTCCTCTTTTTAAGTAATAATAAAAACACCATTATATAAGAGTTGTTTTTTATATACGCCGTCTCTCATAAGTTGATTAAGGGATATTATCAATAACGTTATTATATGTCTTACAAATAAATTCTGTCATAATATGCATAGTAAATAGTCATAATTGGAAAAAAAATTATAAGAGATTCCTGGAAAAGAGGTAATAATTATGCATGTTGTAGGTATTTAGGGAAAAGACGGTGGCGTTTTCCCTCCTTGCTCGTGAATGTGATGATAATATTCAAAGATTTATCACAATTATCACGGTATTATGATTAATTACTTCATTAACTATTTATTTATTTATTTTAATATTATTATTATTATTTATCTACAATGTTTAAATATTTATAAATTTTCCTCTAAGTATTATGTGTACTTTAAGGATTCATCTCATCAGAGCCGTGTCACTTGCGGTTCTTAATGTTCTCTATTATTTGTTATTAAGTTTATATTAGAATCCAAAGTAGTGTTAGGTATATGTAATATTTTATATAAAAGTAGGATTCTTTAAATTAATTGAACTAGGACAGTAGAACTCTTCTAGTTTGTACAGTGCTGGACCCCCACGCTCTGGGCAACATTAAGATCACCCAGGGAACCAAACAAAAACTTAAAGAATCCTAATTTTATATAAAATATTACATATACCTAATTTTTCTCTAAACAGAGAGCGAACCCCAATCTGACGTAAGTAGCTCAAATAAATGAAAGTAGACAATTTCACAGAATACACACATCAATCTCAAATAACACATCAAGCTACCAATGGGAGAAATAGAAATAAGTTGAAACAGTTTTAAAAAAATTCAGAGGGGCAATGCTGCAAGTGTATCAGCATTCCCATCAGAATAATTGCATTCCTTGTTTTATTTACAAATAAATGAAATTATAATTTTAACAGTCAGTGAAGAAACTCTACAACCTACAGCCTAAGGACTCATAGAAGTAGGAAAGTGATCACGAAGTAAAAGACGAAAAATTCTACATCAAAGTCGCAGGAATACAATTTTCTGAAGTAAAAAGAACATCAGGGCCTCGTTTCAGAAAGTTTTTCACTCAAAAACCCCAGATCACCCTTTCAACCGTCAAATTTCGTCGACTTTTGAAAGGGAGTTTTGGGGACTTTGATAGTGAGATAGCTTTCTGCTATGAGGCTCAGCATGTTAATTTGTATAATATCTGTAATCTGACTTTTCCAAATATTTCATCTTGATTCTAAACATTTGCTTCTTGCATTAGTTCCAAGTTTTCAGATATTTCATCTTGATTCTAAACATTTGCTTCTTGCATTAGTTCCAAGTTTTCAGATATTTCATCTTGATTCTAAATATTTGCTTCTTGCCTTAGTTCCAAGTTTCCGTGCCTGTCTCCAGGCGACCAGTGCGTTCTCTATGCCTAGTACTGTCGATCTCATCAAGTCCCTCTCTAATCAGTGAGTCGTATCATTGTGAAAGGTGAGTCCATGTTTAACCCTATTGTTAACATACTCCTCGTCTTGGATGAAATGGTCAGTCAGTCAATCAAAGCAGAAAAGTGAGAAGTTATTGTACATGGTATTCAGTATTTCTGAATACATATGCCATCAACTAACCTCTCTATTGTTCTTCTTCTTTCACTTTGCCTGTTTCCAAACCTATTTGGGGTCGGAATTGTTCAACCTCTTCCTCATGGTTGAGATTGGGTGGTTCCGGACTATTCCGGGCCACAGTTTACAGCTGAATGCAATTCATAACGAAAACCCTGTTAAGGGCGCTAATGATTTGTATTATTATCTTTTGGACTGATAAGCTGGTACCGTATTTGTTTAACGCCCCCGCAGCGAGTCGAGTAATCAACCAAAAAGAAAAGAAAAGTGAGAAGTTGTACTAGTGAGAAATGCTAATCTTGTGATTATAATGCGAGCATCTTGTACTGTGGTAATTATGTTGCCCTACATTGCCTAATCTTCGGAGCGTTAATGGGTTAATTATCTCTTTGTTATCGATAGTTATGAGAAAGAATCAGTTAATCTACAATAGATTGACAAGAGATTGTAGGCTGGTTGTTATTTCATTGTGACACCTAATAAAGTAATTTACTATTTTGCCAGTGAAGAGATTCTTAGGTAATACGTGCTCCAAATAGTTTGAGTCATATCTTTTTATAATAGTTGAGCTTTCATTTGCGCCCAAATAATAAATGAAAAAATAATCAAACGATTCTTTTCATATTCTAAATTCATCAAAATGGTGCGATAGTTGGCAGATAAACATTACATGGACGAACTTGAGGACCAACATTTAGTTGGACAATTTTCTAAAATCTTGTTGACAAATAATGATTCTCTCCATTCCTTGTTTTCAACATGAATCAGACAAGTTTGATACTTCTTGTTGCGCTACTTGCTTCTCTTGAGAGACTTGACAAGTTCTGCAAGGCGGACGACGGATATGATCCATCGGAGGAGAGGGAAGTCCCAGTGAAAATCAAATTCTTGGGAGACATGGCGACGCCGCGGCCAGACGCGGGTATTGACCTCGGGTTTGTGCCCAAGCAGGTCTACTATCAGGTGCGGCGGTACGACACCCAGAAGAGAGTGCCTCAGAGTGAAGCTGTGAAGGAGGCCAGAACCGCGGAAGAGCTTGAGAACGCACCCAGACTCAGAGAAGTTGTGACTCATAAGAAAACCCAGGAGGTTAAGTATAATATTATGCACATTTACCTTTTAAAATATTCATTAATTATAGTTGAACGATGTTAATCTAGATCAATTTTCGATGGTCTTTAGCTAAGAATGTAGAGATAGGAGATAAAAAAGAAACTATTTGGAATTCAAGAGTCTAATTTTTATTCGTCCAGAAATGTTATCAGCTCAATTTTGAAAGAAGGGACCCATTACATTATTATAGATACGTTTAACTTACAGGTAATAGAAAGTAAAATAGCTTTTGTATGTCACGTCTCCTTTGTCATTTTCAATTTTCGGAAAATTTTCAACAAATTATTCCCAGCTCATGCAGACTATAAGTATGCCAATGAATATTCTGATGTGTGGCCCATCATTTGGACTTTGCTTTGCTTTTTTATGTCTGTTTCAAAACCAACCAGACGGACATGTTAAGGCTTTGTTTCTATTAGTAGCCTCCTGGTTCTTCAATCTATCTCTTGGTATGACACGGGGACCTAATTACCAGTTATTATTACTTTTTACAATATATTATTCTCACTTATACATACATTGAAATACCATGCTAAGCTACTTTTATTATACATTGAAATAGTAAATTAATTGACAATAAATCATCAATGCTCCCGTGTGTGTTATCATTAGATCCACTGAGTTTACTTAGCTTTGTAAATTAACTTTTGAATTTCATCTGAGGTAAAGTTAGAGACACTTCAGAACTCCCTGGGTGTCACAGCACTATTAATAACCTCATCACTTTCCTGAATATATCATATTATTTTGATTACGAGAACAATTTTATTATATATTTTTTTTAATAGTAGTCACTGTGGCAGAGTGAGTTAGCGCGCTAGGCATTGCACACACGGTGACCTGGGTTCGATCCGCGGCAGTGTAGGAATTTTTCTGGTCTGTACTTGGAAGTTCGGGGTCCACTCATACCTCGTGAGGAAAAATGAGTAGCTGCTTTGATGTGAAGCAGCGACCAGTGGCAGAATCATAGGCAAAAAAATACAAATTATTGTAAATTAAAGTGGTAAAGTCCTATGATTCTGCTTGAATATTTTTTTCTACCCTGAACGTATATTACATGAATACATAATAAGCCCTGGTACCTCAAAGTCTCACAAAAAAAGTTTATTTTTCCAACAATCACCAGTCTGTTTTATCAATGGACTACAAGTATCTCCTTTCTTACAGGTCTATGAAGAGCAAGGATACGAAGATGCAGGTTATGACCATGGAGGTTCTGCGAGACGTAAAGAAGAAAATGAGAGACAACTGGAGAACGATGTTACTGACTTTGCTAAGGACAGTGCACCCAACCATTTCCATGACGAACAAGAAGACCAAGAAGACAGCAAACAACCTTCACGAGAAAACAGAGAAAGTGATATTCATTCAGACACCTTGAGTTCGATGAATTCAGATACAAGGCATAGAAAAATAAAACCCAATCAACAAGAAAAAGACAAACCAGACACTCACAAAGAAAGAAAAAGTAGCAGAGGTCATAAGAAACGTGCAGATTCTGAAAAAGAAGATGTAAAAAATATTGAAAAAATAACTGGACGGTTTCATAAAAACAAAGTACACACTTTGAATAAAGGCGCTGGTACAAGTCTTGAGTCTGGTGCCAATCGTAGGATAGGTAATAAATTTAAGCAAAATAAAAAAACCAAGACAGTTGGCAATTTCCAATTTGATACAGAAAAATACCCTTTCTACAACAAATTAAATTCAAACAAATACACCAAACATTCAGCTCTGAAGTACGCTCTCAATCCAAAAGAAATTCCCGTCAAAGTCTCGGACCAAATGAGCTTCTACAACTCAAGGAAGTTGCACTGTGATGACGTGACGGGACCACAGGTTGAGGTGCCTGATGGAGATAAGGCGAGTCCAGACAACTCAGAGCTGAAGAATCCCAACAGGGGAAAACCAAGGATGGGAAATCTGGGCCAATCCATTGAATGTCTGAAAAGAAAGTTCTTTGGGCATGACCCATTAGATAATCCATTTTTCAAAGAAAATCTCGAATCCTAATAGGTATTAATAATAATTATGTTTATTGAAAACTGCGCCAAGGGAAGAGGTGAGAAGCAGGGAAAAAAAATGCATTTATTTTTCATTCTATAAGCACAAGGCCTTTTCACATTTTTTGTATGTAGGGGCGTAGCATTGCTAAGAGCCGCCTTTACTTTTCCACTAATTTTACATTATTTTCTTTATACTCTGGTAACGTCATTACTCAACGCCACCACTGGTCCTGTATAAACATGTGATTTTTTTCAATTAATTCCTATCAAGTTTAATTTTATAATATTTAGTACAAGGAATAATTAATAACTGCGTATAAATATTCCAATTTCCTCTTCGCTCTAAACATTTTAAATTCCATTACCTTGCAAATATAATTAACTAGAGGTCAGTATGTATAGGAAACTAGGAGATCTAGGAATAGTCATTCATAGTTGGTCTAACCACTCAAAGTTATAACACTTTCTTAGTCAATCAAAGTTACTGCTGTTCCAAATCAAAAGATATCTCAGAAATACTATAACAAAAAAACATACAAATTAATTAAAATATTTACCTACTTACTATTTCTTTGGTGTTAAATATATTTTCTTAATCTGCCTCGCATAGACACATTCTCATCTTTTTCTTTCATTTTCTTTTACTTTCTATAATGGTAAGAAATTATATTATTATTTGATTGTATGTGTAAGCTACAAGCTCATAATTCAAATTTATTATAGAGGCTATTTTTCGAATCAAAATTTTTGTTCACATAGTTATAATATGAATTGTGTTTTAGATGTAGATGGTCCCAGTATCCATTACTCTTTTAAAGTTTAATGATTACTCTTTTTAATTCATTGGCAATGAGCTATCGGGTCTTGGAGATAAACATGAACAATGAACATGACCTCTAACATTTCACTTAAATGCTTATATCTCATGAACGGTATACCCATTTTTAATGATTTTTATATTGAGTAGTTGTCATATCACGAAAGTGATTAACACAAATATGATATGATGACTTAACTTAACTTATCCGAAAATGAGACCAAAAACTTGAGAAAAAATAAGGTCAAAATGTACCTACGCTATTCAAAAACAAAAACAAATTTAAGTTAAATTGATTTTGGAGATACAATTTTGATAAAAAGCTCGTTACACATAATAATGGATAATGGAAAGTCGCTAAATAAACACCAGTTGTATACACTGGTAGTCAACTGGTTAACGCAGTGGTCTGGTAATACAGGTAGCGTATTGATCCGTTAGTTCGAATCCCACCTAGTGCATGAATTTTTCCTCATTAATTTGAGTTTGTGCTCAAATAATAATAAGACTGTGAGGGTTAGGTGGTAGAAAATGTTTTTAACATTAACCTCACCTGGTGGTTACCTTCCACTAAAGAGTATTATTATTACAATGTGAACCATTCACGAAGAAGTATTGTGTCCATAATTGGCAGTGTATTTTTTTTTTCTGTTTCTGATACCAAATTTTTTCACGAAAGTTAGGACACACGGGAACTACCATAAATGAGATTCTTCACACCAATCAGTGAGACCTTTTTTTTTAAAGAAAAGAAAAAAAGATGAGTTTTTCACAGCCTTTTTTTTATTTCGTAGCCATGAAACAGGAGCTACTGTAGACGCTTGTGGTCTGTGTTGTAGCCTGCCCATCCCGTAGTATGGCTCCCCTCTGATGGGCGAGAAGTGACACAATACTTTCCAATTAGGTGCTGGGTCAACACGAGCGCACCGGAAGGTATCCCTTACAAACAATAAATTATTGTAACCAAATTAAGAATACAAATTTTTGACGGCACGAGGGACCGAACCCGGGACCTTCCGCATGGCAAGTGAGTGCTTAATTACGCTCTTTTTTGTTGCCTTTTTAGCAGAGTATTGTATTGTACAATGTCACGCGGCGTACCGGTACTGATACTTAGACCACTATACATATACAGGTTTAGAAAATGAAAAATAAAAGTACTTTATTGTACGAAAAATGCAGTTAATTATGTATTATGACTATGTGTACATTAGACTGGTTTTATCTCATAGTGGTAAGAAAAAAATGTCAGAATTTTTACAACGCTCAGGCAGAAATGAGCTCGGCTTTTGCAGAAATTGAGATAGACAAAATTTCAAGGCAATCAGAGTACGTTAACAGGACCCGCTCTGGCCTCAAAGTTTGGAAATTTGCCAAATTTTCGAGGTTGAGCTGACATTTTCGGCCATAACTCGAGAACGAAAAATCATACGAGCTTTAAAGATATATCAAATGAAAGACCATTTTGTTGGCTTTACTTTTTTTTGTTTGTTTGTTGGAACTAGTATTATACTGTTGTATAATACTAGTTCCCGAAATATTAATGGTTACTGACTAAATTAAGTATATGTAGTCGAAAACGGGCCAGGTACCCAAAGTAGAGCATCTAAGGCATGATAGGATAATGGGTGAAAATACTTATGATTTATAAAACTTATACATGTAAATGTTAGAAGATTAGTTTTGAATGATTTTTTGACACATTATAAAGCTAGAAATACCCGTTTTTACCTACTTGATAGTTCCTGACAGCTTAAGGCATGGCCAGAAAAACAAAATAATAATACAAACATATTACGTCAAAGGTATTCTCATTTTTTTATTGTAGAATTACAAATATCTAAAATTTAAAGTACAAATAGGTAAAATTTCGTCAAAAAAATACAAATTAAGCAGTAAAACTTAACTTAGTTAGTTGGGAGAGGGGTAGAGAGGGAACTTTTTGAAGAATCAGGATAGAGTCTCCTACATTTACTCGCAACTTGTTAGACAAACTGTTTCTCATCTTCCTCTCTGGTTAGTAAGTCGCTGAAGTCATTCCTCAACTTAACGCCTCTCTTGGCTGTGTCGTTTACAACTTTAAGGGATGGTACAATTTTAAGTCCTTTCTGATACTGAGGCTCACCATGCCAAATTTAGGGGTTCATCCTCAAAAAGTCAGTTTTTATGACAAATCGACTAAAGAAGAGAAAAGTTCCGTGAGTAATGAACTCTTTATGGCCCCCTCTCACATAAGCTGGTATGTCTTTTATTCGTACTGTAATTTTGACATTTTTTGTCCCCTCAGTATCATCAGAAGAACTGAAAAGCTTTGCAGCCATTCCAGACTTTTCATCATGTGACAAAGTTGGGTCGAAAGATCCCAACAGTTTCGGCATTCAAGTACCACAGGTTATAGCCAAGAAACAGGAGCTACTGCAGACGCTTGTGGTCTGTGTTGTAACCTGCCCATCCCGTAGTATGCCTCCCCTCTGATAGGCGAGAAGTGACACAATACTTCCCATTTAGGTGCTTGGTCAACACGAGCGCACCGGAAGGTATCCCTTACAAACAATTGTAACCAAATTAAGAATACAAATTTTTGTCGGCACGGAGGATCGAACCCAGGACCTTCCGCATCGCAAGTGGTGCTTAACCACTGAGCTAATCGCGCTCTTATATAAATTATCTGGATGAGGTTCAGTTCTACTACCTATTTTACAGTCAAAGACGCTTCTCAAGACAACTTCTAGAATGTTGTGCCGAGCGGCAAGTCCCGCTCTAACATTTTTTCTAATAATGTGCAGGGTCCTTTTACTCTACACCTGTGTTTGATGCTGTCGTATCAAAACACATAGTTCATAGAAAGCACTAAATAAAGTTGTCTATCACCTGTGGTACTTGAATGCCGATATTGTTGGCTTGGGACTTTTCGATCCAACTTTGTCACATGATGAAAAGTCTGGAATGGCTGCAAAGCTTTTCAGTTCTTCTGATGATACTGAGGGGACAAAAAATGTCAAAATTACAGTACGAATAAAAGACATACCAGCTTATGTGAGAGAGGGCCTTAAAGAGTTCATTACTCACGGAACTTTTCTCTTCTTTAGTCGATTTGTCATAAAAACTGATTTTTTGAGGGGAGACCTCTAAATTTGGCATGGTGAGCCTCAGTATCAGAAAGGACTTAAAATTGTACCATCCCTTAAAGTTGTAAACGACACAGCCAAGAGAGGCGTTAAGTTGAGGAATGACTTCAGCGACTTACTAACTAGAGAG
This sequence comes from Bactericera cockerelli, assembly GCA_024516035.1. Lineage (NCBI taxonomy): Eukaryota > Metazoa > Arthropoda > Insecta > Hemiptera > Triozidae > Bactericera > Bactericera cockerelli. The sequence goes on from CM044956.1 coordinate 53,885,152, forward strand.
GAAGATGAGAAACAGTTTGTCTAACAAGTTGCGAGTAAATGTAGGAGACTCTATCCTGATTCTTCAAAAAGTTCCCTCTCTACCCCTCTCCCAACTAACTAAGTTAAGTTTTACTGCTTAATTTGTATTTTTTTGACGAAATTTTACCTATTTGTACTTTAAATTTTAGATATTTGTAATTCTACAATAAAAAAATGAGAATACCTTTGACGTAATATGTTTGTATTATTATTTTGTTTTTCTGGCCATGCCTTAAGCTGTCAGGAACTATCAAGTAGGTAAAAACGGGTATTTCTAGCTTTATAATGTGTCAAAAAATCATTCAAAACTAATCTTCTAACATTTACATGTATAAGTTTTATAAATCATAAGTATTTTCACCCATTATCCTATCATGCCTTAGATGCTCTACTTTGGGTACCTGGCCCGTTTTCGACTACATATACTTAATTTAGTCAGTAACCATTAATATTTCGGGAACTAGTATTATACAACAGTATAATACTAGTTCCAACAAACAAACAAAAAAAAGTAAAGCCAACAAAATGGTCTTTCATTTGATATATCTTTAAAGCTCGTATGATTTTTCGTTCTCGAGTTATGGCCGAAAATGTCAGCTCAACCTCGAAAATTTGGCAAATTTCCAAACTTTGAGGCCAGAGCGGGTCCTGTTAACGTACTCTGATTGCCTTGAAATTTTGTCTATCTCAATTTCTGCAAAAGCCGAACTCATTTCTGCCTGAGCGTTGTAAAAATTCCGATATTGATTTTTTAAAACCAGTCTAGTGTACATAATATGTACAGTTTTTTTTATTAACTGAAATTCATGTCCGATGTTCCTAGTTTTTTTTTTTTTTTTTTACTGAAATTCATGTCCGATGTTCCTAATTTTTTTTATTAACTAAAATTCATGTCCGATGTTCCTAGTTTTTTTTTTATTAACTGAAATTCATGTCCGATGTTCCTAGTTTTTTTTATTCACTGAAATTCATATCCAATGTTCCTAGTTTCTTTTTTTATTAACTGAAATTCAGGTCCGATGTTCCTAGTTCTTATTATTAACTGAAATTCATGTCCGATGTTCCTAGTTAGCAGAAACTTAAGTTGGTAATTTTCAAATCCAAAAATATTTACTTGATTTTTCTTTCTCAATAAGGTAATATCTATACAAAATGAATGGATTCAGCACCGTGCTAACCGTGCTTTCCTCGAAAGGAAAAAAATAAATTTTATAATGTTTCGAGAGTCTGATTGGACATTCATAATTATTATTTATCATTGCACAATTTTGTGGTTATCACTTAGGTGATATCACAATTACTCAAAGTTGCTTTACCAAATCTACGCTGAATCTGGGACTTGAACCACCGACCGACAGGACGGGTTACAAGGTCCGCCGCCTTATCGATCAAGCTACTGAGGTCGATGGAGATCCATAATAGTTAAACAACGATAGTCAGACCGGCTTTCGGCATGCTGCAATGACTTAAATAGTACATTATTCGCATAAAACTTTTTTTAAGCTTTGATCAAAGGTAAATTCTGTCTAATTCTGCTTTCAGTCAGAACCACGACTATCAATTTCTTCACCTCTGCAAACAAACATAAAACTATATTCTATGTAATAAATTATTTTTAGATGATTTCCTTCCCTAAACTCGATGAGCCTATTCACCTCACCTACCTGTTGATATGTTGCACCACCATATCCATCATCATATTTGAGTACAAGAAGCAAGCCAGATTGTTTAAGAAAGGAGCCCTGCGGAGGATAACAGGCCCAGTGCAAATCCCACTCCTGGGGAATTTGTATCAATTGGTCAAGACAGGAAGGAACATGCGTATACAGAAGTATCTGGATTTATACTTTGGGTAAGTTTATCACAAACAATATGTACCTAATACTTATCTAAAAAAAAAAATCCTCCGTGGCGTATCGGTTGTGACTACTGCCTGTTGTTCACAGATCCAGAGTTCGGTTGGGGCAGGCTTTTCGAAGAAAATTCCGTTCCCTCCGAACACGTGAGGTATTTCTGGACTTATCCAGGCTAGGTTAGGTTGATGCGGGTAGCTCGTACGATTCCCAGCGAATGAAGGATAAAACGCCCGGCCTGACTATCGTTTCTTTATTCAATAAGATCGTTTCTTTATGACTTTACTGAAACAATCATGACTTAGTAGGTAAATATCATTTAAAATTTAAACTATTTAAAGAAATCGTGCATTCGTACCCGTATGAAAATTCATAGTACTTTCCTACCTACTTCTGTCCCAGTAGCTCAGTGGTAAACGCGGCACTCTATGAATCCAAAGACTCCAGAGGTCGTGGGTTCGAAACCCAGCTGGGACATGACATGTTATCCTCCCAATTGGGATTTTTACCACATAATAATATGTCTTGGGCTTACTGCTGGAATAATGGGACTTTAATAGTCCTAATCGGGCAGTATAAATAAGGCGATATTATTATCATGAACATTTATTTTTATTTTTACATTTGGTACATTAGAAGAGACAATTCAGTCCTATTCGTTAATTTTGTTATTATTACTTAAAAATATTACTTCCGAGAAATTTCTCATGTTAGATATCGGAAGTATTGTGTTCGTTTTTGTATAAAAAAATATTTTTTTGCTCCGATTTCAATTTTTTTCATATTTCTGGACGTTCTTTCTCTGTTGTTTCAGTTTCGCTCACCTCGGAATTACAAGAATTTGGGTTTTCAATCGTTTGCTCATACTTCTATGCACTCCCAAATATGTTGAAGCAATTGTAGGAAACGTGAAGTCAGCGAAGAAGCCGCCAGAGTACAAAGTAGTGAGTGACTCCGCTCTGGGTGGAGGCCTGATATCACAACCAGATGTCAATATTTGGAGAACACACAGGAAAATCATCACACCCACCTTTCACTTTAATGTCTTGAAGACCTACATTCCTGTGTTCCATGAGGAAACGATTATTCTAATTGAAAAACTAGAGACAAACTTTTCAAAAGGCAAACAACCAACTAAAATTATCGTTCCCGATATAAAACCTCTTCTTCATCTCAACTCTTTTGACTCCATATTGAGAAATGTTTTTGGAGTCAATATTCAAGCTCAGAATAATGATAGCCATAGCTTTTTGAATGCAACTGCGGAAGCCAACGACGTAAGTCTTGTTATTATAATCTATAGGGTGTCCCAATATAAACTTTACATTCAAATATCTCAAGAACTAATGAAGATAGAAAGTTCTTGTACTTTTTAGGGAAGATTTTATGATAACCTTCACAAATCTGGCAAGATTGTCCACAAAGGTTACTTCGAGGTCAACTTTAGCATTTTAAATAGATTAACACAAATTTTATTTCATTTTCAGATTCTCCATAAAATTTAATTTGATTAAACTACCTATAATTCACATAACATTTTTCCGTGGAACTTTTTTTACCATATTTTTAAGGTCGACTTTTTTTCTATTTTTAAAAAAGTCTGTTTTTTTACTATGTATTATTTGTATTTACTATTTGTATGTACCTATTTATTGTATTTAATAACTCCCTTGTACTGTGTTAACAATTTATTAATTGATGCACATTAAATAAAATAAAAATAAAATAAACCACTGTAATTGAAGACAAATGTTTAAACCAAATAAAAATAGCTTCCGTTTTTTTTAAATGTTTTTCATATTCATTATGACGAGACCTTTTATCTGATATGTTACACATGTAAGTTAGAGTTGAAAAAGTCATAGTGAAAAAGTCATAGTCATACTTACCTTTTCTGAGAAAAAAAAATCATTGAAAAAATTAGCCATGTTTAAAGTAAGTTATATTTATACTTTAATTTCTAGATTTTTTATTTCCTTTATTACTTAAGAAAATTTCTAATAATAGATAAATTTCGGAAATATTGTGTTCGTTTTTGTAAAAAAAATATGCTCCGATTTCATTTTTTTTTTTTTTTTTTTTCTTCTTTTTTTTTAATTTACTGGACGTTTCATAACCTGCCGCGCAAATCTCAGAAACAACTCAACGGATTTCAACGAAATTTTGCACACATATTGAAGACATATTGTAGAGTAGATGGTCCCATTCTAAATTCATCAACTTCACACTGGCGGTTCTTGGTGATAGAGACCATACGCCTGACCACTAACTTTTTACTTATACGCTTACATCTTGTGAACGTTACGCCCGATGATTTTGATGAAAATTTGTATTAATCAAATCAAATGTATTAATATGCGTATTAACGTTTTTCATATTTTATTTGTAATTTTTATTGGATAATTTATAGTGAGCCTTGATAATTAAGAAATCACGGTAATTTGGACCAAAAAGTGCGAAAATAAGGTTCACGACTTGCCAATACAGAAGTTCTTGTATAATCTATAATGTAGGAAAAAGTTTATTCTAACATTTAAAACAAGAGAATCGGTTAAGAAGTTTTGTAGATACAATAAAAGATATCCGATTTTATTGATCATTTAAATTGAAAATTGTGATTACCATTCACGAGGAAGTATATGTCCAAGATTGGCACTGTATTTTTATTTATTGCAGATAATTCAACAAAGAATGGTCAAGTGCTACCTCTTGAATGATTTCATTTTCCGAATCTCCGGGTTAGAAAGCCGACAGAAAGAAATCAATAAGATCTGTCACGATTTCACCGAAACAGTAATCCATACCAAAAGAATGGAATATGAAAGGAAGCAGCAATTACTATCAGGTAACACTACTCATCTTAATAATGATGAAAATGAGATCAAAAATAGTAAGAGTCACTTTGGTGGTAGCTGTGAAATCATTGATAGAAAACTTGAAAATAACCTCAATTACACAAAAAAATATCATCACACCGATCCGAAGCAGGCGATGAATAAATATGTTGATGATGAATGTCACAAATCATTCCTGGAACTGATAATAGAAAATGAAGCAAACGAAGTGGAGAAAATGACAGATGAGGATATTCGAGACAATATGATCACCCTCATGTTTGCTGGACAAGAGACTACAGCCACTACCAATTGCTTTACGATGCTCATGCTAGCCTTGCATCCGGAGATACAGAGAGAGGTGAGTAAAACATCTGTGATAGGATTTAATCATGCGAAGATACCACTGAGGTGAGGATACAAAAAGTCTCACTTCGCAAAGATTAGAGGTGCATATAATAGACAATATCGACATCACAAGTTCAGACTTAAGCATTAGTTGCCCTATTTAAAACATTACTCAAAATTTAGACTTCAGTTCACAGAGATATAATAAAAGCGTCTTATGTTATTTAGTAAAGATATCTTGAGTTCTGTGACATTTTTATCTCAGTACTCATCAAGTAAAGAGCATATAGGTTTGCAATATTTGGGATTTTTAGCAATTATAACCAAACCCGGGTCGGGTGACTTTAGTGGTTCGAAGGTAACACTCCCGTCCTGCGTTAAAACCAAAAAAAATCTGAGATATATATGCGTGCTTACATGTAATCTTAGTTGAGTTTTTTAGTACTGTGAGTAGTTATATCGTAATGCTCCAATTTATTGTATTAAAATAATATGATATTTAATTACTATCAAACTTTGTTTTTTTTTAATGATAGTACATACTCATACTTACGAGTTGGAAATAATATTAGTCTGACCATGTCCTTGACCGATTTCCATTTGTTCCGGTGCACTTTGATACCTATAATCCCTGTTCTCTTTGTAGCTTTTTACTTTTGAAAAATGAAATACACCAACTTCCTTTTCAGACTCTGGAAGAAATAGACAGCATCTTCGGAGGACCAGGCGAGGACGATGGCCATGTTCCCACTCATTCTGAAATCATGCAACTCCACACTTTGGACAGGGTCATCAAGGAGACGATGCGTTTGTATCCAGCAGCACCTTGTTTTGCAAGATCTGTTTTGCAAGATACAACCGTTGGACCCTATATATTACCTAAAGGTAAGACCATAATGCAATCATTGGTATGGCCTCATGCAGGACCTCTTTCAGATTTATTTTATTCAACCTAAAGATAAAAATCAGTATAATTTTTATACTCTTTGTTTTAGATTCAAAAATTACTATTTTAGTTTTTATTTTCCAGTCTAAATTCCTCCAAATTATGCATACTTATTTAGAATAACTATTCTAGAGCTCTAATATTTCAGAAGTGAATAAGAATACATCCATAATGGAATGTCTGTGAGTCTTATCGCCAATGTGTACCTAAAGTGTACACTATTAATCACAAGAGAGTGATAAGTTGATAATTGACAGAGTATTTTCTTGCTACTGTTAATCTCTACTCACAAAACTTCTACATATTATAAATTATTATTTATTTATTATTATTATTATTTTTTTTAATCCGCTAGTCCTGAAATGTATCACTTACTTTTATCTACCACCTGGTTTTATTAATGTATTTTCTTTTTATAAAATTTTCATTAATTTATATCATGTACCATTTAAATCATATAGCATACATACAAGAATGTATACCGAGATGCTTGAAATATAATAATATTACTATGACCTTTTCAGGTTCAACAGCTTTCATATTAGTGATAGCTCTTCATCGAGATCCCAATCTTCACCCAAAGGCTCATGAGTTCTGGCCGGATCGATTCTTACCCCACAACTCTGGACTCATCAAGAATTACTCCTACCTTCCATTTGCTGCAGGACCCAGAAACTGTCTGGGTCAAAAGTATGCCATGTTGCAGATGAAGGTGGTCATGTCCACTATATTGAGAAAGTATCGAGTGAGCACAGATGAGAGTATCAAATGTTTGAAAGATATTGACAATATGATTGACCTTGCTGTCGCCCTCACATTGGACAGATGCCCTGCTGTATTGACATCGCGATAGTCATGTGCAGTAACATTATTATTATTATTTTTGATTTTTAAGTCAACGATTATAATTTTTAACTTAACATTAATTTATAGGTAGTAAATGGCATCCATTTTTTCTTCTGCTGGTAATGCTGCCATTATACTTGCAGCATTACCTCGCTGTATGATGAGACTTATTCTTTGTTTTAAGGTATGTTTTCGACCTTGTGTCACCGGTTTTATAAATCATTTCATCTATCCATTTTCTTCCTTCGGCACACCATACAGTCCATAGTTCCATACACCCATCGTCTCCACAGCAAGCACTGGATTCCTCTGAGTTTTATATTGGAATATTTTTTATGTTTCATTTCATTCATTTACCTAAGATTTCTAATGTTTTATTCATTTCTAATGTTATATTAAGCTTTATTCATTTAATTTACGTCCAAGAGTATCTACTATTAGATTAATCTTGGAAGTATAGTGCTCATTTTTGTAATAAAAATTGATCTGATATAAAATAAACATGGTTTCTAGACATGATTTAGTAACTCCCTGAGAATCGTTTTTTTTGTGTATCAGTCTGCTGTTTTTATTCCTTTTTACGCGCAAATCTCAGAAACTAAAGAAGGTATTTCAATGAAATTTTGTGCACATATTAAAGTGCTCACTTGTAATCAGTGCTGTAGGAAAATATTAGCCTCTTTCTCCTATTATTTAATTACTAATATTATTATTTATTATAAACATTATACATTTCTATGAATCATTTTTATAAAAATAAAACAAATTATAGCATCAACAGAGTTTCCTTCACTTTCCTAAATAATAAGCATTATTGACTTCCCCGGTGATTATCCACTGGTTGTTACTCATACAAGTAACGACTCTTTTTTTCTCACGAGGTATGAGTGGACCCCGGCCATCCAAAGTGTTCTAAAGTACAGAGTAGAAATGTCTCTGCTAACCTGATATTCGAAACCAGGTCACCGTGCTGGAAAGCCTAGTCAAGGCTTCCTGTTATTATATCCGGTCAGTATTCAAAACTGATCTTGTAAAATAATGAAAGACGAAGTGTCTTGCTCTCATACTTATGAAGATAGCTTATAGGAAAAAATGCATTGCCAATAATGGACATAGTACTTCCTCGTGGGTTCACATTTTATACACTTGACAATAAAAAAATATCGAGACTCGAATTTCCAATATCCCTATACGAGTATTCTAAGATTTTCACTCACTTACTTATACATATCTCCAAATATGCTCAACTGATTTTATTCGAAATTGTTTTTTTTTTTTTAATGTAGAATAGTTTTTTTACATTCCAAAACCCGCTTATTGAAAGGAGATGAATACTTGAATACTGATGAATTTAAAATGGGGCCATGTAAAAGTCGCCTATACATACATACTCGTACATACATCATGGTGTTTACAAATTTCGTGCAAATCCGCTTAGCACTCTCTGATATTTGCGCGTTGAACGAAAATAACAGACCGAGGTACGAAATGTACAGAAATATATTTTTTTTTTTTTAATGAGAGAGATTTCTGTTTCAAAAAAACAACATAATTCGAGGCTCTATGGTAGTTATTCTCGGAAGTAAAAAATACAAAACATTTACTGTATTTACTTTCTGTCTTCTCTTATTGTTCAGAGTTTTCATTAAAAAGAAGAATGGGTCTTCCTCCATTTTCATTTATTTATATAAAAAAATCCTCTCATTGAATTGTCATGAAAGGAAACTTTATAATTAAATGTTTCAACTTTTGCTTGACAGAGTAAAATGATGCGACATAGTGTTTTCTTTATCCCACCAAAGTTTGTCTTTTCTTGGACTTCTTCTATTTTATTGAATACAGGCATTTGGAAATGCTGAACAATAACTGAGTTCAATAACAAAATCATGAATTAAAAAACATTTAAACCCGGAAAAAAAAAAAAAAATATATTTCATCAAAATCGAGGGATTACCTCACGTCCGATCTACAATACACAGTTGACTCCAAGTAACAGACCTTTTTGAGTGTGTGTGAGAGAGAGAGAGAAAGAGAGAGAAAGAGAGAGAGGGAGAGTGAGTGTTTGTCTTTTGATTAATAGCAATCAAAGATAATGTTATTACTTGTTGTCAATGAACAGAAAAGACAGAAGAAATCACAAGAATTCAGGCTAAAATCGAATTTAGGATAAAAACATGTAGCAAATGGATTCTTTTTTTCTGTTCAGTATCTCGTGTTTCATTAATAAAAAAAAATTGATCAACTCATGAAACAACTGAACTTTTTCTCTAACTAAATTATTGGCCAAAGTTGAATAGTGGGAAATAAGATGAGATCTGAAGAGCTCACAGAAAAGATATACCTGTAATGTATGTTTTACATTTAATTAGAAGTTCACATCATTATTTCAAACTTTTTTTGGGTTTGACGTCGCTCTCTCCATGGTCATATCACGACGAACTTCAAATTTCGATTATTTCATTCTGCCTTACCATTGTGGGGAAAGTCTACTTAATCTCGATAGCCAAAAATTTCATGTTTATTTATTTATTTAAATTTTAACCTTACGCGTATCATTTTCCTTAGTGGTTTTTTTAATAAGAAATATATAATTTTTATTTAATCAACAGACTGACATCATTATGAAGAAGAAATAATGGTATACTTATCAACAGTAGATTTTATTTCCTCAGTAGTTGTAGGAGTTGGATTCCTTACTTTCACTCTTCGTTTCAACTCATCCCATAAATGCACAATAGGGTTCAAGTACGGATTGTTAGCAGGATGGTCCAAACTCCTGATACCAACATCATCCAAGTACTGAGTCACACAGTTTGCTTTGTGTGGCTTTGCATTATCGCGCATTAACGGAAATGAGTGGCTGTATGGAATGGCCTTGCCCACCAATGCAAAAAAAAAGTAATTGAGGAATTTTATACCTCATTTAAACATATATTACAGGTATAACATGAGGATTTTCCCCACCTTCAGCACAAGATTTTTTATTTTTTGAAGGTGGGTATACGTATACACCCTCATTGTTTGTTGAAGATGTTATTGTGAAATATAAATACATGGAAACTTAAAAAAAGAAGTTTTCTCTGACAAAACCAGCAAAAGACTACATGATCTTCCCGGATATCCGAAATGTACATGCCTGTTGTCAAACTTCCTCCAACTCCGCGGAAGTAGATAAAGAATAAGTCCGTTTTAGCAACAGATGAAATCCCGCCTCAGTTGATGTATGAACCTTCAGCAAAATCTACAGTTTCGTAAATAAATAACTGGGAAAACGCTTTCCTAGTATCCGGTATACTCTTGTTCTTCTGTCGTTTGCATACAAATAAGCTCTGCTTTCATCTGTGAGCTCCATTGCTCCTCAGTCCAACCAAAATGTTCTAGTGCCAAACTCAGGTGAGCTTCTTGGTGACGCGGGGATAGATAGTTTGGTCCAGTTCCTGCTCTTTCCTAAGGGTTTAATGGCTTATAAAGAAAAGTCCAAGTCCTCATAATGGATGATCACATTGATCACACGTATAAATTAATATGTGGTTCAAGACGAGCCAACTTTGAAATGAAGCTGGCTGGACACCATCACTCACCCCACCAGACGTAGCCAAGCTTGCTACAACAAGAACAACAACAACATTGTCCAATTTCTTTAGGAACGTCATGAGCATAAATCTGCCGTCCTGTGGCGTCGCCGTCATCGTCTTAAAAAATTAACATCATACTGTCGTATGATGTTAATTTTTAGCATTTTTTTTATTTTTAAAATGAGTGTTTCACAGTAGCTTCTGATTCATGGCTACGAAAAAAAGACTGTGAAACATTCATCTTTAAAAATAAAAAAAATGCTAAAAATTAAGCTCACTTGTCTGACTAACATGCCAAGTTCCATCAAAAACACAATATTCCCAAATTTTTCCGGAGATATGGTCATTTTGAATGAAAAAATTACAACAAATGTAAATTAGAGCTTCATTCTTATCTTAAAGAACACAAGAAAATGCCGGGAAAATAAAATTAAATAACAATTTGAATGGAATCTCAGAAAATTGAAAATTGCTATAATTGAGGTAGATCCGGAAAAGGAGTCACAACTTGGCAAAACTCAACCAAATCATACGAAATTAGGTACATTTTTAAAAGAGATGAGAACTTTTTTTTGAAAACCGTTTAATTTCGATATGAGAAAGAGTACAACTGGACATAAACAGTGCCAATCAATTCGAGAAACCAAGTGTCCCAGTCTCCGAGTCCGCAAGTGTAGAGTGTGATACATCAAGTCAGTGTAATATTTCATGCTGAATCACGAGGTGTCTTTGGTTATTCCACTTTCTGCACGCAATTTGAATAGAATGTTAACAATGTTATCATCAATGAAAGTAACATGTTACCATTGTACCACGTGATTAAAAATGCAAAACTGCACTGATTTGACGTATCACACTTTATGTTTTATTAATATAATCGCGAAGAAAAATCCATGATTTGAATTTGACCTGTTTGATCAAAGTATCGAGAACGAGGTCGATTGATAGTTGAGTTTGACGTAGATTCCGAATATCAAACAAAAAATAGGGGGTCCTATTTCAAATTCGTAAGGTGACGGGCCTTTGGTCCGAATTTAAATACAATTTTTTTTATATAATTATGTATTTTACAACAATGTTTTATTAAATGGACGTTCCTTAAAATCATTATTTTATTTTACTGATACTGGTGTACTTCACCAGCTCCTTTCGCGTACGTATTTCTTGTTCTTCTAAACATATGAGTGTGGTTGCCTAATATTTCTCACCTGTAATATTTAAAACAATAAAAAATTATAATACAATAATATAATGTGAGTGAAGAAGCAACTTCTTTCTACAGAAAAGTAATGAGAGGTTCAAGATACAAGTTGAGGAGAAATGAAGTTGAAGATGGATGTGATGTGCTTCAAATTTAGATAGAATTTGAATTTCAAATTTTAGATGGAATTTCAAAAATAATAAGACTCAATAATTTGCGTTTGTGACCAAAAAAAACTACTTTCTACTGCATCGTGGTGTAAACACAACAGGGCATCTGTCCAATTGAAGGGTGATGTTGACGTCGACCAGCCTATCTACATCTTTCAAACATTTGATACTCTCATCTGTGCTCACTCGAAACTTTCTCAATATAGTGGACATGACCACCTTCATCTGCAACATGGCATACTTCTGACCCAGACAGTTTCTGGGTCCTGCAGAAAATGGGATGTAGGAGAAATTCTTGATGAGTCCAGAGTTTTGGGGTAAGAATCGGTCCGGCCAGAACTCGTCAGCTCTTGGATGAAGATTGGGATCTCGATGTAAGGCTAATTTTGTGATTAAAACTCTCGCACCTGAAACAAAGAACAAAAATATTCATCTTACCAACTTACCATAGAAATACACCTTAAGTTAATGGACACATCAAAATTCCTTGTGAATCGTCCATATTGGGCCTGCGTATCCGTTGACCACTGTCGCCAAAGATTTCAACCACATAGTACCATTCAATAAATCTCTTTATTTTATTCAAAATTCTAAACCAACACGTTTTCATTAGCTCTCCAATATGGATCTCTATTATCGATTTGTTATGAGATTTTTACATAATGTCTAGTTAATCCAGAATATCTCGAGCGAATTTCTATATGCTTTTTTTTCATCTGAGCTGAATAGTAATTAACTTTTTTAGTTTCCTTACCTAAAAGAAAGGCAAGTATTGGAATCACCCAAAAAGGGGTAAAAAGAGCACAAAATGTTTTGTTTAACTGCCGTTAAAAGTTCAAGTGGGAATTCCACATCCACATATTGCCACGGACAATATTACATATTGAAAATCAAAACTAATTTCTTACCAGCAGGAACTACGTAAGGTCCTAAGCAAATATCCGAAGCAATTTGTCTTGCAATCACAGGTGCGGCTGGATACAAACGCATCGTCTCCTTGATGACCCTGTCCAAAGTGTGGAGTTGCATGATTTCAGAATGAGTGGGAACATGGCCATCGTCCTCGCCTGGTCCTCCAAAGATGCTGTCTATTTCTTCCAGAGTCTACGAAAGAGATCACAATAATAGTTTTCAGTGACAGAAGAGCGCATATCTAGTATGAACGTTAAGAGGCTAAAGTCATTATTATTAATAACTAGCGGGCTGTCGCCCGCTTTGCGGGCCGAGGCATGGCCGTGAAAGCAAAAAATCCTTTTTCGCCAATGGCAGGTGTTGTAGTGGGAATTTCGAAAAATCCCGTCTTATTGCACATCTAGACTATAAGACAAAGCTACCTACCAAGTTTCAGCTTCCTAGGACTTACGGTTTGGGCTGTAGAGCGATGATCAGTCAGTCAGTCAGTCAGTGACTTTGACATTTATATATTAAGATTATGGTAAAGGGACGATTTTTGTCTTCATAATTTGGCCAAATCAAATTTAATCTCTCTTCTCCTTTACTCTGGTAATTTGAGTAGATTCTTTAAAATACATTTATGTATACCTAACATCAACTGAACTTCTCCGGTTGTCTTAATTACCTTTTCATGTATCACTGGATGTGAAATTGATAATTTACTTTAAAATAGACCAATGTAGTATTGATCTCAATCGTATATTTGATTTAGACTACCCAGCTTACCTCTTTCTGTATCTCTGAATGTAGGGCCAGCATGATCAATATCATGGCATTGGTAGTACTTGTTGTGTCTTGTCCAGCAAACATGAGGGTGATCATATTGTCTCGAATTTGCTCATCAGTCATTCTCTCCAACTCGTTATCTTCATTTTCTATAATTAGCTCCACGAATGATTTGTGGTATACAGCACTTTCATTTTGAACTAAATTTCCAATGTCTTTCTCATAATAGATGCTTTTGTAAGTGTCATCACCTGCTTGTTCTATATTTTCGTTTTTTGTGTAGCATAGTTCACCATTGACTTTTATGTCTGGTGAGTCATAATAACCATTGTAGTTTCCGGTATCACGTTTCATCTCACTTTCATCAAGGTTAGAATTATATCTCGGGACGAATAGTTTCTGTTTTCTTTTATATTCCTTCCTTTTAGCACGAATGACTTTTTCAATAAACTCGTGACAGATCTTCTTGCTTCTTTCTTGCCGAGTTCGGTAGCCGAGGAGTGAAAAAATGGAACCAATTATGAGATAGGGCTTTGTCATTATATTTTGCAAGATCTGCAATGCAAAAATGAAGTCAAATAAATATAATTACTAATTGTAAAAGCAAAATCTACTGACTGTTATACTAATTGACTCACTGATTAATGCTGGTTGCACGTTCTAGCACTTGACAAAGTTATATATAATAGTTATAAAAATACTTCCGATTTCTAATATTAGAAATTTATCGAAAGTTAAATCGAGTTGCCACTCGGAAATTTTAAAGAGTAGGTCGTCGAATTTTTAGTAACTAACAATTTACATACATTAATCTAATGTTCAGCGAAAACCAATAGATCAAATTTAATCAAAATACATGTGTACTTTGGCTTTTACTATTGTTGACAGTGCAGTATAGTTAAAATACGAGTAATATGCTTATACTTGCCAAATTTGTTGGTCGGTCTCTTTTTATTGTTATTTGATGTTGTTTATTAAAAAGAAATATAGCCTCATTTCCAAATACAGTTTAATTTTCTCAATATCATTATCATCATTATCTTTTTTTTTCTTTTTTATTCTTCTTATTTCTTCTATAGTGTAAACTATGTAATTGGGTGGTTGCTAACTTTTGTAAAGTAAATAGTTAAATAAACTATGACCAAGCCAAATTTTAGAAAATCCGAAATTTTGACAAAAAAGTACAAAAATAAGTTTTTTAACTTGCCGATACAGAATTTTTGTAAAACTTGGAATGTAAAAAATGCTATTTAACCATGGAAAATGCCAATAAAACCATGGAAAAACAAATTTGTAGGTAATCGGTTCAGACTTTTTGGAGATACTGCTATCTATATATCTTCTATTATAATAAAGTGGTGTTTTTCAACTATATAGAAATAAACACTTATGGAGATACTACTGATTTCGTGAGAAAAAAAATCTCAGAATATATCGATAGTAGAAAGTTGATAAACTTTTATCGACAAGTTAGTATTGTTTCCATAATTGGCAGTTTTTTTTTGCAAAGTTTATAAGAAACAAGAGTCTTACATGATTGGCATCGGCTATGGCGCTGATAAAACTGTGGCTATCATTCCTCTGGGCCTGGAGGTGTACCCCAAAAGCACTTCTGCATATCATGTCAAAAGCGGCCAGTTGAAGATGAGGATGAATATCGGGAACAATAATTTTTGATGAACCTTTGTCATCAGGATCTGTGAATTTGTTTTGAAGTTTATTTATCATAACCATAGTTTCTTCATAAAATATTGGAATGTAGGTCTTCAAGACATTAAAGTGAAAGTTGGGTGTGATGATTTTCCTGTGTGTTCTCCAAACATTGACATCTGGTTGTGATACCAATCCGCCGCCAAGAGGGGAGTCGAATAATATTCTATACTCTTCTGCTTTCCCTACTGATTTCACATTTAGCAAAATTACTTCAATATATTCGGGATTGAATAAAACTATGTACAAGAGATCCAAAATCCAAACTCGTGCAAGGCCAAGGTGAGCGTATCTGAAACAACACAAATTAGTTTATTTTGAAGTAGGATATGTAGCCAAACCGAACACAGTGAGGTTCTGTTTCAACTTGGGTACTGGACAATTTGGCTTTCGTCTGTCTGTCTGTACCGCGATAACTACTGAGCGGATTCTTTAAAATAGATGAAATTTTGTGTACATATTCATTGGGGTCCTAAAATTTTACCTAGCCAGCGTCGATGGCATGTTGAATACACCGGTTCCCTTCAGAACACCGAAGTTAAGCGACATCCAGCGAGGTTAAGACTTGGATGGGTGACCATTCAAATTCTAATTCTCGTGACGCTGGCTTTTCCCGGCCCCACTCAGGCTGGGTGAGGTCAATATGAGTAGCAGGTTTGTGAGTTTCCTGCGAATGGAGGGTAAAACCCCCGTCGTGATATGACCATGGCAGTTGAAAGCGACGTTAAACCCCACATAAAAAAAAAAAAATTTACCTACAGTCTTTGGGCCTAATTCGGCTACTTGGTTCTTGAATAAAGGTTCTTGAAATTTTGTAGAAATATTAAAAATTATGTTTCATAATAAGACATTAAGTTTCGTGTTATTTGGAGATAAGAGGGCCGCACTGTTGTAAAAATTCGAAAAAGGTCCCAAAAACAGGGCCGGTTGATTTTTAAAACCCATCGTGTGGGGCATTGAATAAAAGGTATCGGTCTTCATTCTTGATATGATTTTTACATGTATAATATAATGCGATAATTGAATCTGTGTGAGGTTTACAGTTCACAGAACTACTAGTACAAGTCGTTTCATGAAACCTATGGATATGGAATGTGCATATAAAAAGAAGACGTGATTATTACAATAAAATATTGACTAGTTAACCGAACGCATTGAGGGAGCGACCTCAATAAGTGAGGTTCTGTTTTAACTTGGAAACAGGACGATCTGGGTTTTGTCTGTCTGTTCCGCGATAACTCCCGACCGGATACTCAAAATTGATAAAATTTAATATATGTACTTGTTCATTGGGTCCTTTTACCTATTTTTTTGGGCCCATTGAGGCCACTCGGGCCGCATGGGGGCCGTTTTGGTGAAAATTAAATATGATTTTTCTAATTTTATTCAATGAAGCAATGCTCTAGAAATTTTGTAGAGTCGTTATAAAATAATATTTGATTTCAGTAATGAAATTTTGTGATCGTAAAAGCTTAGGGAGCCGCACTGTGGTACAAAAAAAAGGGCCACAAAAAAGGGGCCGGTTGATATTTTTTATTAAAACACATCGAGTGGGATAATAAATGAATCGTCTGGATGCCGATGTCCTCATGCTTGATATGACATTTATAATTCGATTAGAGAATGTGTGTGAGGTTTATAGTTAGCAGAACTACTAGTTCGCATTTCACTGCACGAATTTATTGACAACATCTTGATTACAGGGATTCAACTTATAATCAAAGCATTACTAGACAACATCAACCTCCTGGCCTGACCCAAGTTCTATACGAGTCATCATTTTGAATTATTTCTTGTTAACTTTTACTACTGCTGAAAATGTATTATTATTTTGATATTTATGGATAAGTAATATAATGTACTTACTGTCCATAAAGTTTTAAGTATTTTTCCATTCTGTTTTCCCGTCCCGGTTTGGTCACCTGATATAAATTTCCTAGAACTGGAATTTGAAACGGTCCTTCAATCCTTTTTGTTGCTCCTTTTTTAAACAATCTGGCTTGCTTCTTGTACTCAAATATGATTATAGACACGGTGGTACAAAATACCAACAGGTAGGTGAGATGAAGTGGTACATCGAGAATCGAGAAGGAAATCATCTAAAAAGAATAGAAAAATACACTGTCAATGATGTGGACAAAATGCTTCCTAGTGAATGGTTCGCATTATAATATACATACATATATGCACGTTCAAAGTAGCTTCATAGAAAATTTGCGATTTTCCATTATACATTATTCAGGGTGATTCAGCGTATTATTTAAGACAGACGAATGTGGTAGACGAACGCACTATTAAGCGAGGTAAAGGGTGGAATAGTTACATTTTTGTTGAAAATGACGTTCAACCGATGAAAAAGATGTTTGAGACCAGACTCTATTTTTTGAGTGCTCATATCAAATATGGCGTCAAATTTTGAGAAAAATAAAATTGGAGGGAGAGAAACCTTGAAAAGTTTGAAAAAATCTCATTCTTATTTTTTATTCGATTTTTAGTGTTAAAAAAATACCTCAATTTTCAACACAACCATTTCTTTACATGAGAATAGAAAATGAGAAACAGATCGCAACGAAAGTTTGTCTAGTTACTCTCTATAATGTCCGAAACATACATAAATCAAATCAAAATCAAATTAGGAAGTTTGTGCTGAAGTCAAATCAAATGGTGGCTTTTGAAAGTTGAAAAATTTCTTTCATATAATAAGATTTTTAATTTTTTTTTTCTCCTCCGTTCCACTTAGGCTGGGTGAGGTTGATATAGTTAACTGGTTTGTGAGTTTCCAGCGAATGTACGGTAGAAACATGTAAGGGTCATTATTTGATAAGGGTTTCTTATTTCTTACCGTCCATGAGCTGGAGACTCTCAAACTCAAACCTTTTTTTTTTCATTGTTCCTGTATCACGCTTATAGTGAGTTTACTGCAATATTGTATTTAGTAAACAATGTCTCTACCTCCCTTATTCGTGTGTCCGAAATAATATGTAGAATCACCCTGTATTTTAGGCTTTTTTAATAAAGCACTTAAATCTCCAAAAAATTCAACCGACTTTCTTCAAACTTGTGCTATGTCCAATTTTACATATTATATGGTAATTTTACCTTATTTTCAATTCTACAAAAAATTCTGTAGCTGTAAGTTGAAGACTCAAAATTTAGTTAATCGAAATCCATTCAGTGGTTTCTGAGATTTGCGCATTCCATGAAATAACACCAAAGTTGCTCAGGAACATACGATATGTCTAGAAATATTATAGTTTTTTTCTTCTCTGAATTCGAAGCAATTTTTTTTTATACAGAACGAACAGAGTGCTCCCAGTAAGTCTAAGTCAGCACTCTCGGAAGTAAAAGAACACATTTACAGTTAAAAATTCCAAATCCAGGTTAAGTATGTATGACCTCCAATGGTAAAAATTAAATGAAATTTTAGGAATACAAAAAATCAGAGATTTACACTAATAACCTGTATTGAGACCACACCAAATTTTATGCAAGTTTTATAACATTGATCAAACATATGACATTGAACTTGATGGATTGATTGGTTGACGATTACGGTGCAATTGTAAAATGAACTGCACTTTTTATAACTTACCTTCTGAATTCTTGAGAAAAAAATAGGTACGAATGTGACTTGATTTTTATTTTCCTTATCCTATAATAAGGAAAGTATTTTATAACGACACAAATCTAAGAAATTTAAACTTGATTCTTGCAGTTACGGCTGACAATTCTTTAAAATTTATTAAATTGTAAGTAAATTTAAAAATCAAAGGTTCAAGGAGATTTTTTTTAAACAAAATTTGAAGAAATCAAATATTAATATAACTTTAGTTGCAAAGCTTCAATGTTCTACGTAAAAGTGTAACAAAAAATGTCACACTAAAGATACATAATTATTTCTTAGAAGAGAGGCTAAGCACATCGCTATGTAAATTATTTTAATATTTTGGTCGTTTTGAAGAAAATGATTTTGCACACTTACAACAACTTACAAGTTGTTAATAGTTACTAATAATGTTCATCTCTTCCCATTTTTTTTTATTAATGAGGATAGGATGATCTTCTAAAGACTCTCAGCCACCTCACTCCCTGGGGTGTGGGATTTTTAACCACCAAAGACCTATCCTCAGAAGACGTAGGAGATCTCTTCACAATTAATTAAAAAGTCTCTTCTTCATTTTTTTCCAAACTAGTTCTACTATGTTATTTTATATATTTGTATTTTTAATTATTGTATACTATATGCCAACCAAGCATTGTAAAATCATATTGCAAAAAAAGATTATTATAAGTCTCTCTGCAGGAATCTAATTGCAACTTGGTAAGATTCCTACTTAAGACCTAATTATACAAAACAGGATTAAATTTAATACCAACCCTCACATAGAATCGGACCGGTCGGAGTTTCCACCAGCGCACTGATAGTAATAATCTGTTTGTCAAAAATTATTATGTCAAAAATTTAGTGGGTAACGCAAAATAATAGGACTTTTTACTTCTACCATATCTTGTTTTGTCCATTATTCCACCACAGGTCGCTACTCACATCAAAACAGCTACTCATTTTTCCTCACGAAGTATCAGTGGACCCCGAACATACTAGTACAGAACAGAAAAATTCCTGCGCTGCTGGGAATCGAATCCACGTCACCATGCGTGCAATGCCTAGTGCGCTGACTCACTCGCCCACGGTGCCTACATCACAGAGCACTATACAGACTATAATATAGTTAAGGGACATTCTGGCTTATCATAAGCTGGGCGCACACATACATGCATGACGTGTGTGCCTGGCATAAGCTCATTTATGCTGCCCGTTGCCCACCTCAGTAGCTTGATCGATAAGGCAGCGGACTTGTAACCTGGAGGTCGCTGACATTGTAAGATCTGTAGGCAATGAAAGAGTGCCATTTCTGCGATCTTTCTTCTTCGTTTTAAGAGAAGTAGTTTTCAAAAACTTAAAATTAAATTTAATAAAATGTATGAAATTCTTAAAACATATAATATACGAGGGGGGACCCAAAAGTAACGGGAATTAGGTGGTTGGGGGAACGCGGAGGGGGGGATCGGGTTCTCCAATGATTCTATTACAAGCGGCCACTCTCCCAAGTAAGTGTGCAAAGTTCATTTGCTGTGAGTGCATTCGTTCATCCGTGAGAATTTTTCTAGTGAAAAAACGTGAAATGGCTGAGTGCGGAGAGCAACGAGCGGCTGTAAAATTTTTGGGGTCGTAGCCGTAACACCATGATTCATCGCCAGTTATAACCTTGAGAAAAAAATCTGGGTCTTCATCCAATTGATTTTGCAGCTCCAGACAGGCCTGTCGACGCTTCTTTTGATCGTCGGAGAGAAGGCGAGGAACAAATTCGGCTGCAATCCTCTTCATGATCAAATCTTCAATTAAAATCCTCTGAATTGAACTCCATGACAATCCAGACATCTCACAAAATTGATCGATGGTTCGGCAAGGTCTTCACGGACAAAAGTGTTGATTTGTTCAATGTTTTCGTCCGTTCTTGAAGCCCTTACACGTTTTCGCCGAAACGGAAAAAGTCGTTTCACTAGAAAAATTCTCACGGACGAACGAATGCACTCACAGCAAATGCACACAGCTACTGCTTGGAAAAGTATCACTGGAGAACCCGATCCCCCCCTCCGTGTTCCCCCCACCACCTAATTCCCGTTACTTTTGGGTCCCTCCTCGTATTTTTTATATTATTTCATCATAACCTCCCTCTTTTCTTGGCATCTCTCTCTCTGTCTCCCAGTTTGTTTCCGTTGGCATCCTCCGCGTCGCCTCCAGGAACACATTTAACCTGCAGGAATTTCACTCGCTGGTTTGTTGCTGTTCTAAGACAAACATAACGTTCATTCCTTGCTTGTTCTCAAACTTAATTAAAATTTGGAAAGGAGAACTGCTGAAATTTTTCAGAGCTCTCCAGATTGCGAAGAACAAACGCAGAACAGAGAACAGGGCAGGTCTCCATCGAGGATCCTTTTATTAGAAGTGGACAAGTGGTGTAGGCGCATTGTGTCCAGTACAACACCAAATGCCGACCTCAGTAGCTTGATCGATAAGGCGGCGGACTTGTAACCTGGAGGTCGGTGGTTCAAGTCCCAGGTTCAGCGTAGATTTAGTAAAGCGAGTTTGAGTAGTGGTTTGCCGGTGTTTGATGATCCGCAAAACCATAGGTCTGTCGACTGAGTCAGCAGGAAAGCTCAGCCATCGAAAGTGGTTCTGACTAGACCATTAGGCAGTCAGTCTTGTCTTACCCGCTCTATGACGCGAGCGCAGCCAGTTCGGTATCCGAATAGCGCGAGTGACCGCCGGGATATTATTTGTGTACCATCTTAATACGTTCAGTGTTTGTTAACAATAATTATTAATGTATAATTATATATAAGTGACATTATCTCTACTCCAACATTGGTCTTCTTTATTGGTTGGTATTTATTATACTTTTTTGTAAACCTCCCATTTCTTTTAGATCCGACACTGTGCGAGAAAGTCAGTATTTCTGAAGTGCTGAAATTATAAGAGCAAATAAAAACCCCAGCACAGATAAATAAAATTAAACACAAAAGCAATAAATACAGTAGCTAATGAACCAACAGTTTGCCCAACATAAACTTTAAGAGGAAACTTTAGAGTTGGATAGAATATAATGTACTGTGTGGGATGATGTATACTTGTATAGCTCAGCTACAAAGGGCGTTATGCTTAAAATAGACAAGAACTCGATATTTTCTTTTAAGAAGAGTTTTTTGACCCACTTCCAAATTTTTACAACATTTTTCTGACCCTACGCCTTGACGCATTGTACGTAAATAACTATTTTATTTAAAGGATACTCATTTTTATGAGGAAATTCATGGGAATGCAAAAAAAAACTGTCAGGAACACAAACTCACTAATATTTTACTTCCGAGAAATTTCTAATATTTGAATCCGGAAGTATTGTGTTCGTTTTTGTAATAAATGTAAAAATATTTTGCTCCAATTTTTTTCACATTTGTGGACGTTTCATAACCTCCTGAGCAACTTTGTCTGTATGTCTGTCTGTTGACTACATTACTTGTAACGCGCAAATCTCAGAAACTCCTCAATGGATTTCAACGAAAATTTGTAGTATTGTGATCATAATTGGCAGTGTATTTTTTCTTTTATCTGAAAAACAATTAAACCATGAGTGTGAAAATAAAACATGAGCCGTAGTGCAGCAAAGCCAAGGCATTGCTCAACTGTATCGCTTAGTAGTGAAAACACTGAAACCAGGAGATCCTAGATCAACGTTTTTTTCTTGATGCAGAGGGTTGGACTAGCAATCAAGAGAGGAAACGCTGTCTCATTTCTGGTTTCCATTCCAAAATCGAGACTTCTCGATGAAATATTTTATGGTCAAAAAATGTATAGTAAATTTTAGACTAAAAACATGAGCCCCCATTCAGGTATTCGAAACACCAGAAACTCGACAATCCTCAAATCAAATTTCTAAATTCAAAGCGAAAACTTTGCGAATAAATTGCCTGAATTTGTCTCTGAGAAAAAGTTTCAACTTTTGCGTAATGTCTGTATATTGGGAGGAAGCTTGCAAGAGACAGCAGGAGGGAGGGAGCGAGGGAGGGAGGGAGGGAGGGAGGGAGGGAGGGAGGCATCATTCCCATGCGGGAAACTTATGATTCACAGACACATTAAATTTCTTCTGGAGTCACTCACTCGACACGTAGAAAACATCCCTAACAAGGGTAGGGGATACGCTGTACTTTTTACTTGTTACAAATGTTTTGTAATTATTAAAGACGTAACGACAAAGAAATGCATATAGGAAATAAGATAATGATTTAATCTCATTCTTCACACCTCGGCCGAGGTGTTTGATTTGTATCTCACGTTTACCAAGCAAAAGTAATTGACCTATCAACATAGAGGAGAGAGACATTGAGATTGAAAAAGAAGCAGGTAATGCTAATAAGCTCAATGGACTCAAGTCTTACAAGTAAAATGGCTCGACTGAATATATTTCTTTACAGTATATTGATCAATAAGGCGGCGTACTTGTAACCTGGAGGTCGATGGTTCAAGTCCCGGTTTCAGCGTAGATTTAGCAAAGCTATAGTTTGGATAGTTGTGGTATCATGAAAGTGATTAACATAAATATGATAAATTTCTTATTTTCCCCTCTAATATGTAAAAACGACACTCATCTTAGAAGCCAAATAAAAATGGCTTAGGATGGGGATCCTCTGTAAAAAAAAATATATGAAAAACAAAACAAATGATTTATTTATTATTGTTATTCTTTTCTTTCTTTCTTCTATTTCTTTATTATACATAATTAGAAACAAATATACTAAATCATTATTTTGGGGAACACAGGCCACAACTGCTGCTGCATTACTTCTCTGAGTGGTCGTACTCCACCAAGTCTCCAAATAGATTCAAGAAAACATAATAAAGAAGTTTCGTTTCGTTTCGAAACTCAAAAAAGATAATAGTAATAATAATAATGATCATAATCAAAATGAGAAGGTTGATAACAGGCGCGGACGGTGTTAAATTTTTTTGGGGGTGCTGTCACATAAAACGGATTAAAATTTATTTATAGAGCCCCTCTTTCAGTACCTCAAGAGTTAGAGTTTCTTTACCATGTCAATCATAATAATATGATTAAGTATTCAGAAATATGCATTAAGTATTCTGGAAATGTGTGATAATTTTCATTGTGTACGAGCTAGGACTTGAGAAAATCTTCTTTTTTTCTTTTTCGTCTGGGGGTGCTGCAGTTCCGCAGCTCCTTAGCACCGGTCGCGACTGGTTGACAATGACATTAGTAGAAAACTATAACAGAAAATAGAATAGAATACCAACAGAAATAGCGAGGAGTGTTCCTGATTCTAAATGAAGAAGAAGGGAGAGAAACAAGAAACTTTACTGAAAAATATTCGAGACCACAGCAGAGAAATCCAGAATTGGTATTTTGGGGGCTTCAGAGGCGCCCCAAATAGTGTGCTCACATTTTAATGTCAATCCAGGCGACAAGTCTAAACACTTCAGATTTTTCTTTCCCCTTTTACTCTGTCCACAGTTTGTTCCAAAAGAAAGTTTCATAAGTATATACTTCTCAGGGAACATTTTTTATCAACTTTTTGTAGATTTTCGTTGAAAAACTATGTGTTTCTCTTCTTGATTAAATAAATTAAATTTCAGTTTCACATTTTTGTGTCACAATATTACTTCCGAGAAATTTCGTTTTTTTTTTTAATTCCTTTCTTTGGTCTATTCAAGATATTTCTGTACTCAGTGGGTACTGGAATCTTCCAAAATTTGTACAAAAAAAGGAGAAGAAAAATGACAGATGATAATGTTTATTATTTCGCAATATTGACTACAGATTTTTTTTATGAATTTTACATTTTCAGACTTCCTAATTAATATTATTATTATTTTGCACACCAACATACACAGTAGTTATGTTTGTACCAACAATGTGAAGACTCAAAATTTACATTATTTGAAACCTGCCTGGTTTCAACTTTTCTTTTGCTTTCACTTAAGAAACCAGAAACCACTTGAAAAACTAGCTCATGCGGCTACGGGTTTCTTGAGTTAACTATCTATGTAAATTGTAGATAAAGTTTTACTTTAATATGATGATATTCGATATCAAATGGTAATACAGGACATACATATATTTTTTATTTTTTTCATGTATTATGTGATGTTCAAAAATTCGAGGGTATCATATCGCCGCTGCAAACACAAACTGTCGTATCTGCAAATTTTGCCAATGCAGTTAAGAAGCGCACATAGTGGTTTGTGCTTGCTGAGAATCTTTGAAACTCACATACGACTAACCTTAAAACTTGAATACTTCGGGAAGGTATTGAGATACAGATAAGAAGTGAAAAAGGAAGTTTCAAACCACTATGTGCGCTTCTTAACTGAAAATGGCAAAATTTGCAGATACGACAGTTTGTGTTTGCAGCGGCGATATATTTTTCCCTGTAAGACGGAAAATGTTTAACCTTGGACCTTCGCATATTAGATTCTTTTCCATTCAATTTTCATTATACATAAAGGCATAATACATTTATATTTATAGTATTTTTTATGAAAGCAAGCTTTTCTGTTCGGAACCAGTATTCTGCTTTGCTTTAGGATTTATTGAAATGGCTTCGACCTCCCCAGAGATATCCTCATTATTATCCACATAACATTGTCATGTAAATATTTGAAGTTGAAAAAATCTCATCTTTCCCCAAATGAAAAAGAACTACGCATATAAACCATATGAATAATAACATCTACGTACTTTCTAATATAACTTCTTGTGGCGGAGAAACTTTGGCTTCACTAATAATATTATAATAATATGTATGTAGCTACCTATTTCATTATACTGAAAACGTTATCATTTTCGCTATACAAACCCTTATTCCATGGTTGTATGTTGTATGAAAGCAGCCTTGGTAATTGGAATTCTGGTCTGAATGTCACGAGGAATATATGTACATACATATTATACTAATAGAATACCTATTGTAGCTATAATATAATATCAATAACTACGAGTATAACATAAAGTTTGTAAAAATATCGGTCTTAGTACACTATTTTTTTATATGCTGGCTGAATATATTCTCTAAGTCCTCTTAATGGTTGTCTGTTTACAATACCACAGCCCAAACAGTTGACCCCCCCCCCTTAAACCACCGTCAAACTGCTTAGAAAATTATCAACATTAAAATATCTATTACCATTTTCAAGTAGGACACCAGCCACGGGAAAAAAACCTTAACGGCGACAAAGTGCCGGGTTTTAGCTAGTTATTATTAAAACAGATCACCCCTCTCAATTAAAATGGATAGTACTTTACAAGTTTATCGCTTCCAAATTTTTATGAAAACCATTAACAAGGGATATGATATTAATAACCCTACTTTTGATTTACTGTCGATACTCACAGAAAGTTCGTAAAATGTTCTGAGGGCTTCGACATTACGACAGCCTAAGCAAATATTTTATTCGTAATAAATGCAATCCAATAAAACATCAGACGCTCAATAAAAAGTTTTATCTGAAAACTGCTTTCCATGATGGTCTCTGGGCGATGTAGATGCAGATTTATGAGCTTTGTCACGTCGGCTGTGTGAAACCTCAGGGGCAGTGCTGTGGAAACATTGGGCCGTATTCACAAAAGAAGCCAAGGCTTTCTTTCCGAAATTCGAAGGAATTGCTTCGTTATGGAATAATGTTATGCAATAGTTCCAGGGTACAGAGATTAGAAAGAGAGGAGAAAGTTTAGTGGGTATGGCACATCGCTTTCACTGCCTAAACCTCACACTGTCCACCAGAGCCAGAGATAGTCCTGGTGTTCGCTTTGAATAGCAAGAAGATTGACCTCCTCTTTAGGAAAAAAAATATCCCTCACAAATAATTGTAACCAAATTAAGAATACAATTTTTTTTCGGCACGGGAATCGAACCCGGGACTCTCTGCATGACATGCGAGTGCTTAACCTCTAAGCTAATTGCTAATTGCTTCTCTTTTATCAGTACCTACAGTTCATTGCAAAAAAAAATCGTTTTAGCCGATCGTATAAATAATAATATATTTCTAAATTTAATAATTAATCAGGGATATAGGTTAATCGGTTAGGCGGTAGACTCGCAACTAGGAAATCGGTGGTTCGACAACTATATGTTCGCGTGATTTTAGGTTTTTTTGCATGTATTTTTTTGCATTTTTTGCATGTAGTTGTGTATGTGTTCACCTTGCATACCTAATAGAAAGTCGTTATACAGGAGAAAGCGACCAATTAACATTTTTTTTCTCAAATATAATGCCCCATTAGGACTATTAAGTCCCGTCATTGTAGCAGTAAGTCCAAGACGTGTGATTATGTGGTAAAAATCCCAAATAGGAGGATTACTTGTCATGTTCCGGCTATTTTTGAACCCGCGACCTCTGGAATCTCAGGATTTACAGAAGAAAAACATAATAGCAACTCCCCACCACTGCTGTCTGGTGACAAGTAGAAAGCCAGAGTAATATCACTACGCTTATGCGTCTCGCCATGTACTTCCTATAGTGCGTAAAGTTTTACGGTTATTTCTCATTTTTTACTAATCATAAAAAACATAAGGAAGTAAGTGTCGTAAACTTTACACCCCTCTGCAATGGGAGTGAGGTACTGATTTCAGATGACTTTATTAGAACTTGGAAATATCTGAAATTCCAGAGAGTTGAATCAATTCCGATATTGCGTTCTTTTCCTGTGAGTCATCTCAAAAGGTCGTAATTTTCGTGACATTTTTCATTGTGTCGTTAAAAAAGCTTCTACATTTCGATAATACTAATAAAATCGCCTTATTTATGCTATCTGATTAGTGATTAGGACGACTAATGATTCCCATTATTCCAGCAGTAAGCCCAAGACGTATTATTTTTTGGTCAAAATCCCAAATAACTTGCCATGTCTCAGTTGGGTTTCGAAACCACGACCTATGGATTACCAAACTGAGCCATTTTATTCTTTCTTTTTAATATTATAAAGAAGAAGAAAAACAGTTTTTATTTGAGTTAAATTTGTCTTTGAGCTAGGTACATAATTATACTAGGTATAGGTATTTAGTGATCATAATTATTATATAAGGTAAACAGACGGAGCTGCTATTATCCTTAATTGGCTGGACATACATCACTATTCACATCAGCCTCACCCAGCCTCAATCATGCACTGAACAATGCTCTTTATCCATGTATGATAATTTTATTTAATCCATACTTGACGTTATTTAACTCCAGTGAATCGAGGGAAACAGTTGTATTCTACGTACGATCTCTGATCAGTATTTTTTCTTCTGAAAGTTAATGTTGGGAAACTTACAAACCAGCTTACAATATTAACCTCAACCAACCTTGGTTGGTCTGGATAGGCAACATCACGAGGCTTCGTCATTTAATGGCGGTCACCCATTCAAGTCCCAACTTCGTTGGACGTTGCTTAACTTCAGTGACAGAAATCAACGTGCTATAGACGCTGATGGCTTTGCTAGACTTTAACGGCAGGATTATATATTGTATGAGCTCCTCAGAAGTATATAGAACTCCTGTCTAGGGAAGTAAGCGAGAATTTGCTATAACTCTAGAACCGTAGATTCTAGGTTCGATTTTTTGGTGTCAATCGATTCTCCTTGCTTTCTTCTATCTTTTGCCCCAACGTCTCTACCCACAACCACTCTCAGTTCGAATAATTTAGACAATATTTCGTCTCTCCCTCTCTCAACATCAATCATGGAATATCAGACCCTTATCTCACTCCTTGCTCTGCTTCTTATGTCTGAGGCTGTTGATAGTATATCAGTTTCTTATACCTATTAAGAGCGGCTTATAACCCTCTAAAAGCAACATTATATGCTCAGGGTGTATTAATATAATATTTGCACACGAGGGTTCTTCATTGGAAATTTTATACCGGGTGTATGCTACTTTGGTGCAAAATTATAATTCATACTTTGCTCAATTACCTACGCCGTCAGAGCAAAATTTTGCACATGATAGGTTGTTGGGTGTTTAGAACTAGAAAATCTCTCTCATACTTTGAATTTAGGGATTTTTTAAAAATGTTAATTGGTAACACTGGACTTCATAGAACAGGAAAATTGCATAAATATAGGTTCATGCGAACATTGATTTTCTAATAGTGAATGGTGGATGTGATGTGCAGGGTAAATGGTTTTCTGTTTGTAT
The DNA here is from genome assembly GCA_024516035.1 of Bactericera cockerelli. Taxonomy (NCBI): domain Eukaryota; kingdom Metazoa; phylum Arthropoda; class Insecta; order Hemiptera; family Triozidae; genus Bactericera; species Bactericera cockerelli. The sequence goes on from CM044956.1 coordinate 53,914,088, forward strand.
ATACTTAATGTCAAATTCTGCACAAATTTATTTTGTATACTTTCTATCTACATAGTAATAATAATGTGGTACATAAAAAACAAAGAAAACAAATCTCATTTTAAAAAGATGCTCCGAGGGGTGTAACAAATTTTCAACAAAGTTTACTGTCTCCCCTTGCTGCTGTATCAATGTTTTTTTTTCTCTCTCTCTTCTTACTTTCTAATATCTATAAGGAAAGAAAGTATTGCAATGAGTAACTGCTTTTGAAAAGGATTTCTAGGAAATTTCAAATAATAATATAATAATATCGCCTTATCGATACTGCCCGATTAGGACTATTAAAGTCCCATTATTCCATCAGTAAGCCCAAGACATATTATTATGTGATAAAAATGCCGAATGGGAAGATAACTTGTCATGTCCCGGCTGGGTTTCGAACCCGCGACCTCTGGTATCGCTGGATTCACAGAGTGCCGCCTTTACCACTGAGCTACCGGTACAGATAGGTAACTTGAAAGATTAAATAAAAAAAGTGAATCCGATTGTCTGACGGAGTTGTTCGAACGAAACGATGAGATGTAATATCAGGTATAATATTTTTTAAATAAATCTTTATATTAAACAAATTACATAAATAAACAATAATAAAAGATATCATATTTGTGTTAATCACTTTCGTGATATCACAGCTACTCATACTAACTTTTACTAAAGCTACGCTGAAACCATGACTTGAACCACCGACCTCCAGGTTACAAGTCCGCCGCTCTATTGATCAAGCTGCTGAGTTCGTTTATAAAACAATGTTTTGTATTGAAAATTTCTTATTTCTTGTTCAGGAGAGACCTTAATTTTTCCCGGACGGTTCTAATGTTTTTTATCTCAATTTGGCGGGTTGTCGATAGTAATGGAAGTTTGGCCACCATTTTGGCAGAATTAGGAAAGTTGTGTGATGTTCACACCAGCTGTTCTTTTCTCTCCAAAAGCTATCGGTTGCATAAGAATATTGAAAAGTATAATAATTATTTCAAAATGTTTGGCGCGGAAGTACTGAATTTTTTGAGGGTGACGGTGGAGGGGGGGGGTGGGGGGGGGTGTAGAGAGGGGGTGAAAGAGGGTGAATATTATGAAACAGAGGCGTTTCTCCCTCCTCCTCCTCCTCCACCTTCAACCCCGTATCATTTAAAAAGATAGCCTGAGGTAATGATACTGGGTCGTTGGAAATTCTATACTGGAAGTTAAAAAGTTTTGAACTCAACACTAAATTTTTTTTTTTTAAGTGGGGTTTAACGTCGCTTTCAACTGCCATGGTCATATCACGACGGGGGTTTTACCCTCCATTCGCAGGAAACTCACAAACCTGCTACTCACATTGACCTCACCCAGCCTGAGTGGGGCCGGGAAAAGCCAGCGTCACGAGAATTAGAATTTGAATGGTCACCCATCCAAGTCTTAACCTCGCTGGATGTCGCTTAACTTCGGTGTTCTGAAGGGAACCGGTGTATTCAACATGCCATCGACGCTGGCACTAAAATTTTCGCTGAATAATGATTGGTGGGTTCTCTTGATTTCGCACTAATTTCCTAAACAAACTATGTAACTACTTATACTGGAATAAATATATCTATATGATTCATAACTAATTTTTGGAAAATTGTCTCAGGTAAATCCATTCATGCATGAAAAAAAAACACTGCCAATTATGGACACAATACTTCCTCGTGAATGGTAGGTAATCAAAAAATTTCAACTTTTACTATCGCTAGAATTAGAATTTTTTTACTGAATCACTCGTATTTACAAAAGTTCACAACAGATTCTCCTACATTCTAACTTCTACAAAAATTCTGTATAGGCAAGTTTCAGACCTTTTTCTTTAATTTTTTGTCACAAACTTAAAATTTTATTCAATATCAGAGCTCGAATAAAACTTATCATAAATATAAGAAATGTACCGTTCACGAGATATAAGCGTATAAGTAAAAAGTTAAAGTTAGTGGTCAGGCGCATGGTCTCTATCACCAACAACCGCTAGAGCGAAGTTAATAAATTTGAAATGGGACCATCTACAATACAATACGTCTCCTATACAAATGTGTACAAATCCGTTTTCGTTAAAATCCGTTTAGTATAGTTTCTGAGATTTGCGCGTTACAAGGAATGTATTTAACAGACGGACAGACAGACACAAAACCAAGGGTGCTCAGGAGGTTATGAAACGTCCAGAAATATTAAACAAAAAATTGAAATTGGAGCAAAAAATATTTTTATTACAAAAACGAACACAATACTTCCGATTTCTCATATTAGAAATTTCTCGGAAGTAATACATCTGGGTAGGTACAAGGAACTTGTAGAATTCTATGATTCATAACTAATGTTTATAAAACCGTAGTAGATATGTAAATGAAAAGAAAAAATAAAAATCTAGGTAACCACATACCGATCTCATTAAAATTACTGATACTCGAATCGGAGTAATTCAAATTTAATGAGATTCCTCCAACACAGTGGACAAAATTTAGAATTAATGGAAACAGTGCAAAAAATCTACAGCAACCTTGATTTTGCAATTTTTTTAATCTCTGAATTTAAATGATTGCAATCACCGTGTGACAAATCACCACCCGGTATTACTTCCTGTTGTTTTTCTGACTTGATGAACCTGGGACCCCCGTGGCGACTGACGAGGGATCAAAGACCCGAGGCTGAGAATAGATGAAACTAATCAGACATTGACGAAGGAGGCACCTGCCCTGGTGAGTAAATCGAAGGTGACAGAATGAGGCTTTTGCGGAAGTCATGTAACATGTAACACCGACTATCGAAATTTGATGACTTCGGTGGATAGGTTGAAAGTTAGATTAATTAGAGATACCTATCTATGTACAGCAACAAAGAAATTCCTGAACAACTCAAAATAACTGCTAAGTCACAATTAACTGTGAATAAAACAGTACTCTCTGATAAATAAGTCACAAGAAAGTGTGAAATACACAGTACTCTCTGCTATGTCACCATAAATGTGAAATACACAGTGCTCTCTGCTAAGGCAAAATAAATGTGAAATACATAGTACTCTCTGCTAAGCCACCATAAATGTGAGACACACAGTACGCTCTGCTAAGTCGCAATAACTGTGAAATACACAGTACACTCTGCTAAGTCAAAATAACTGTGAAATACACAGTATTCTCTGCTAAGTTACAATAACTGTGAGGCACACAGTACTCTCTGCGAAATCACCATAAATGTGCTATATAGTAATACACAGACTCTCTCAGAAGTCACAAGACTTGTGAGACACACAGTACTCTCTCAGAAGTCACAAGACTTGTGAGACACACAGTACTCTCTCAGAAGTCACAAGACTTGTGAGACACACAGTACTCTCTCAGAAGTCACAAGACTTGTGAGACACACAGTATACCTATTGCGTGATGCAGGCTAAAGATATTGAGGAGCGTTTCGCCTTTGCTTAAATAATGGAAAACCACAAGATTTTAGACTTTGTCTGCCTCGAACCAACCATTTTTACCGCACTTTGCTATGTAACTCCTACTCTCTCTCTCTCACTCTGTCTCTCCTTATCTATCTCTTTCTCTCTCTCTCTCTATCTACCACTCTACATAATCTCTCTCTCTCTCTCGCTCTCTCCCTATCTCCCTCTTCCACTGTACATAATACCTACCTACGTTACAGTAATCATGTTAACAAAGATACCTTTTAAGAAGGAATGTTAAAGCTGTGGTTTTCTGTCGTCAAGGATAAAGACCGAAATGAAGAGAGAATGCGAAAGAGAGGAGACTGCGATAGCTAGAAAGAGACAGAGAGAGAGAGAGAGAGTTAAGGAAGAATACCACGAAAAACATGGATAGAGAGGGAGAGACAGATAGAGAGAGGGAGAGAGAGAGAGAGAGAGAAACAAGGATGGAGGTAAAGAAAGACAGAGGGAGTGGGGAACTCTCCCTCTTCTACTGAGGAGAGGGAGCTAGACGTAGGAAGGGGGAAGGGAGAGATAAAGACTAGTAGGGAGGGGGAAGGGGAGAGAAAAGAGATAGGGAGGGGGAAGGGAGAGATAAAGACATAGGGAGGGGGAAGGGAGAGATAAGACATAGGGAGGGAAGGAGGTTAGACATGGAGGGAAGGGAGAGATATAGACATAGGGAGGGGGAAGGGAGAGATATAGACATAGGGAGGGGAAGGGAGAGATTAGACATAGGGAGGGGGAAGGGAGAGATAAGAGACTAGGGAGGGGGAAGGGAGAATATAGATATAGGGAGGGGGAAGGGAGAGATAAAGACATAGGGAGGGGGAAGGGAGAGATAAAGACGTAGGGAGGGGGAAGGGAGAGATATAGACATAGGGAGGGGGAAGGGAGAGATATAGACATAGGGAGGGGGAAGGGAGAGATATAGACATAGGGAGGGGGAAGGGAGAGATATAGACATAGGGAGGGGGAAGGGAGAGATATAGACATAGGGAGGGGGAAGGGAGAGATGTAGACATAGGGAGGGGGAAGGGAGAGATATAGACAAAAGGAGGGGGAAGGGAGAGATATAGACAAAAGGAGGGGGAAGGGAGAGATATAGACATAGGGAGTGGGAAGGGAGAGATATAGACATAGGGAGGGGCAAGGGAGAGATATAGACAAAAGGAGGGGGAAGGAAAAAAGAACAAATGTGAGTGGGGAGGATTTAAATTCTGGAAAAAAATTTACTCCTAGAAAGTTCAAAATGTACAAAGTAGGAGTTCTATGTCCATGTTACCTCATTCTTATAGTAATGGCTTAAAAGTATCACAGAATAGTTTGGGTCACGCTTCGCTTAGTTTCTTACAACAAATCCTGTCATCATGAGCTGCGCTGGTAACTTCTAATTCTGTCATTTTTGAGGGCATCCCAGAGGATGGCCCTGGCAATGACTATCATCTCATGTCACTAGTTAGTTCCAGAACCCTCAGTGTTACTGTGGTGGCTAAAACCTTTTATTTTAATGCTTTTTACTTTAATTGATGTATGATGTATTTTGTAAAATTTGTAGTTGATCAATAAAATAATACAGATGACAGGTCCTATAAAAGTATATAATAACTCATAACTTACTAAATAAGTAAATATCTCCCAGCAGACGTAAGGGTCAACAAATTACATCAAAACTGCCCGAGGCTTATTTACATGAGAAACTTCAATTTCCTTCCAACCTAAAATTCATTTCGGCATGACGAAAAATCCTTCATATAATATTCAACTAAAATATAAAAGCACCTGGGTGTCTAGAAATTAAATTTATTTTTATTAAACTTCTCGTAAAAAAGGGGTAGGACTTTTTTTATTTTTTTTTTTATTAAATTCAATTGAAAGCGCCGAGTCTATGGAATTAAATTCACAGGAAACGAATGTGTTAATCCTGTTTCATTTCCCGTTCGCCGATTCCAACCTCTCTCTGCCGGCCTTTATTACCTAATATCTTTCTCGCCTACAATTTCCTCATCATAGTTCCCACTTTCCTCCTTCTCCTCCTCCTCCCCCTAATCTTCCTACTCCTCCAACTTCTCCTCCTTGTCCCTCCCTAATCCGTCTTATCTCATAGTTCTCCTCCTCCCCCAATCTTCCTCCTTGATCTACTCCTCATCCTTCTCCTTTTTCTACCCTCCTACCCCCTAATCCTCTCTCCTTCTCTCCTCCTCCCCGAATCTTCCTCCTTCATCTACTCCTCCTCCTTCCCCAATCTTCCTCCTCGATCTACTCCTCATCCTTCTCCTCCTCCTAGCCCCCTAATTCTCTCTCCTAATTCTCCTCCTCCCCCAATCCTCCTCCTTCAACAACTCCTCCTTCTTCTCCTAATCTTCCTACTCCTCTGATTCTCCTCCTTTTAGCCCCTAGTTCTCCACCAAATCCTCTTGATTCTCCTCCTCCCTCTCTTATCCTCCTTTTACCCTTATTATGCTCCTCCTCCCCCAATCCTCCTTCTTCTCCTAATCTTCCTACTCCTCTGATTCTCCAGCTCTTAGCCCCTAGTTCTCCTCCGAATCCTCCTGATTCTCCTCCTTCCTCTCTAATCCTCCTTTTACCCTTATTATCCTCCTCCTCCCCCAATCCTTCTCCCCTACCTGGCCTGTGGGCTACCTGAGTGAACAGGAATAAATGATTGCTCAAGGCTGCAATTATTATTATCATTACAATATTTTTTCTTCATCTCTATTTCACAGACTTTTTTAATCCTTTTAGTGTTTTATAGACTCTTTCTCAAGCCATTGTAACCCAACAATCTGTCATATAACACAAATTCTCCTAACACAAATGGATGTTTTTTTTTTAATATGGGTTGAACGTCGTTTTCAACTGCATGGTCATCTCAGGACTGGGGAGTAGGGTGTAACCCACCATTCGTAGGATACTCACATCCCTGCTATCCACATTAACCTTACCCAACCTAGGTTGGGGCGGAATGCCAGCATCACGAAGTCTTCACCTCGCAGGACGTTGCTTAAGTTCGATGATCCTACGAGAACCGGTGCATTCAACGCGCCTTCGACTTCATGCTCAATTAACTTGGATATCACATTGATTCCAGCTAACACAGTAAGATGTGACTAGTTGTGCAATAATTAAAACGTAAAAGTTTACCTACGAGAAAAAATCATTATTTATTTTGATATTACATTTATAATGTATATCGTCCAGTATATCGGACCACAACTATAGCGCCCTTTATTATACGCCAAGTTTGTTTACAATATTTATTTTATGCATAGGGAGAGAGAAAAATTGAATTTTTGATTGAAATACAAAGGGACAAGTTTGTACAAGCACAATATCGAGTAGCCCTGGGCTACGCCACACAAATAGGACTCAAAACCCCTTTTGCCTCGAGTATACAAAAACCCCTAATAAACTATTAATACGCTTACCTCTTTGATGCCGACGAAAATGAGACCCCTGTCGACAGCAAACTGAAAAATATGAACTTTTCACCTTTGAACTAAGTATAAAACAATAAAACATAATATGTACTTGTACAGTCATATAAACTCTGTTTCGTGTTAATATAAGCCGGCTGGCGCGTGCTACTTGACGAGCGCTAAAAGAGCTAACTTTAAAGCTAAAAAAACCAAAACAGCTAATTTTAAAGCTAAAAAAATCAAAACAGCTAATATTATTTGGTTTACAGATGAAAACAAAAAGGCACTAAGAAACCAGCTTCCGTGGTGAAACGGTTGTGACTACTGCCCGTGGTCCAGAGATCCTATGTTCGATCCCATTTTTGGCAGAATTTTCTAGCGAAAAATTCCATTCCCTCTGAACACGATTATTGTGCGTAGCTGGTACGATTCCCAGCGAGTGGAGGGTAAAACCCCCCACTCGCAATGACCTAATCCCCCTATAAACCGACACAACTGTGAACCATGTACACTAGAGGTAATATTAATATCGTTACGAATTAAGTAATATTAACATCGTTTAAAAAATTATAGAATCTAAAAGTATGAGGATCATTTCAGTTTTTGGCTTTCTGTATTTGTAATCAGTTCCGACGCCTCCCTAGAACGCTGATGAAGGTTTCGCGAAAATGTTTTTTCTTAGAACCCGACATGAAGATAATGTGATTTATTACTGGCTAGAAGTTAGAAGACAAGATTTCCCGAGTCTTTTCTTAGACCATGTCTTGAATATCAAAAATCACAGTTCTTGAAGAGGGTTCAATTTCGTTTTACCTCAATAGAATTCAATATAGCACAAGACGTGTAAGTAGTTTTATGATTTTCCTTTCGACACAAATACGCTTTTCACTAACTTGTTTGTTATTAATTTTTCTCTACAGAAAGTAATGTATCCACCCTAGCCCGGCGGAAATGTTAACAACTGTCGAGCTCTGCTTGTTACTTGACTGAAAAATTAATATTTTAATATTGAATGGATGTCGAACAGTGCCCGCCTTCTTAAAAGACATCTGTCTTTCTGGATCAACAGACCTCCAGAGTAAATGCACATATTATATTTTTTTTTATATATATAAACAATTTAGTTCGAGCTATATTTAACAATTTCATGTAGGTATTATTATTATTATTACTAGAATTTTTTTAGATTAAAAAAGACATATAATATGTACTATCCAAATAATTATACTAATAGCAATGAAAAAATGGAAACAATAAATACAATAAAAAGGATAGTAAAATATATTTTTATATAAACATAAATGTCCTAACTGAAGGGCGGGGCTATTGCATATGGCAATCTCTTCCACCCAACTCTTATAGGCTGGGTGGAAGAGATTTATAGCTGGTAGGTAATGGACATAATAATTACAATTTAGATTAAATTATTCTAATCCTGGACCTAGCCGTCTCGTGTCATTTAGTGAGTGACTTGGTTGCTCCAGCTACCATCTGGCTATAAATACTTCCATTTTACAGTTCTCGAAGAACAAGAAGAAGAAGAAGAGTTAAAATGCTTTCTATGTTTTCACGTTCTTTTCTGACTTCTATTTTCCCCCACCCTTCTACTCCCCTCACACCTCTCTACACCCCTTCATACCATTCTATCAGTTCTATCACCCCTCCTTCATCTCCTGGCTTTCCTTGATACAGCTCTGGAATTCTAATTATTTGCGCTGTTTTCAAGAAAAATACTAAACTCTTAGGTTTTCTCTTTCTGAGTAGGTACAGAACCCTAGCATCTAAGAGTTCCACGGCTGGAATGCTATAGGCATTAGCATGAACGCCATCAACTTTGATCTATCTTCGTTTATTATGTATTTTTGTATGGTGAATTTTTATCGCATATACTATTCAAATATGTAAATTTAGAAGGTGGCTTTCTGATGAAGATCAAGTAAGGCTGACACTATAGTGTGGCGTGCCATGCAGGAGGTTCTGAGTTCAAGTGCACTGGTAGTCAAGTGGGGCACTAGTAGTCAAGTGGTTAAGGCACTGGTAGTCAAGTGGTTAAGGAACTGGTAATCAAGTGGTTAAGGCACTGGTAATCAAGTGGTTAAGGCACTGGTAATCAAGTGGTTAAGGCATTGTTGGTCAAGTGGTGAATGCGCCAGTCTGGTAATCCAGGTAGCGTAGGGATCCGTTGGTTTGAATCCTCAATAATTTGATTATATGACCACATAATACTAACACTCTGAGGGTTAGGTGGTAGAAAATGCTCTAAGCATTAACCTCGCCTGGTGGTTATCTTCCACTAAAGAGTATTATTATTATTATTAAGAACAGAGTCAAAAAATATAATATTGTATCAGGTGTGTATTACAGCGCAGTCGACGGCACTTTAGTGGTAAGGATATTGTCATATGTAGCGCATCAGTGGAAGGCATGAGATAGAAAGCTCATTACAATATAGACCACAATTACTTAATTACGTGTACTCTTCCATCCAATCTTATTTCTAAATTAATATTGACTACGGACTTATTTTTCTTAATTCGTTATAGTAAATGTTAAATTCTATATCCTTGACAACTGGGGTCTAAGGGACCGAATAATAAAACAGGATTAGATTTAATCTAAGTGGACACTACCCCTTAGCTCGGTTGAAACTCTAACTTGAGGGTGTGTATAGCTCAGCTTAACTTTGATCCTGTTTCATAGTCTAGCCCTAAGGCTGAAAGTTAAGATGGACTGACTCAGTAGCACGCGGATTTGTAACCTGAGAATCAGGGGTTCGAATTCTGAATATGCCATGGATTACCTGGTCTGGTTTGAATAATTGCGGGGAAAAATAATTCCGGCATCGCTTTTATGATCAACACAAATAATTATACCTTTTATATAAAAAGAAGAGACTCGTATATAATAGATCTTCAGCTCTTTTTATAGAATAGCCACCAACATGATAGAAAATGGGTTAACTCTGTTTACTGAAATACTTTTATTCTAATGAATTGCTAAGTGAGAGGAAAAAATTGTTGCGTCAGAACAAAAGAGTGAAATTTATTCTGCTGTTGGTTTTTTAATTCATTGTTACATACCAGGAACCTCTGGGAAATTTTCTGCCGGAGCCTGTTGTTACAATATTTTCAGTTTTTCTGCTTTCTGAGTTTAACATTATACCACGGATACGGAATTTACTCTTCATTTGCTCCAGGTAATCGTATTAACCTTACCCAGCCTCGGTGGGGCCGAAATACTATTCTTACAGTAGATAATGCCGACCTCAGTAACTTGATAGATAAGGCAGCGGACTTGTAATCGGAGGTCGGTGGTTCAAGTCCCAAATTAAGCAAATATTTAGTAAACCGATTTTAAGTAGTCTGTTGTGATATCACGATTGTGATTAACACAAATAAGATAAATTAAACTTAACATATAGCAGATAATAATCTTACAAAAAATGAATTTGTATCGGGCTCCGACTGGATCTATCATCGTATTCAGTAAAAGGTTTTTGTATTTTTTTTCATGTTATGTTACATTTTACTTTTACTTTTCAAGTAATTATATATCTTAAAATCGTATGCGGCATCATGTAAGTTGTAAGTACATACCTACATTACCTACATAATACATAATTCCTACATAATCACTCTCCTTAGTTTAATATGAATTAGCTGGATTATAATATCTATAGGGGGGAAGACCATCATAGTATCTATAATTTTGTTACATAATTGGAAAATTATTGAGGATTTTTTTCCGATCAAATCATCATTTTATGACATAGTTACTTAATATATCCAATTAGCCACCTATCAAAGCGTTCTCTATGTGTTCAGCACAGTTGTTGCTAATTTTTTGCAAATTAAACCATCACTAGCAGAGTATCTCTTCTCTACGGGAGACACACGCGTCTGAGCTCGGAAAAAATTGCAAACTACTTATAATAATAATAATAAAAATAACACTCTTTAGTGGAAGGTAACCACCAGGCGAGGTTAATGCTCAAAGCATTTTCTCCTAACCCTCTGAAGTCTTATTATTATGTGGTCAAAAACACAAATTAATTGTGAAAAATTCATGCACTGGGATGGATTTGAACCAACAGATACTTATGCTATCTGGATTACCAGACTAGTGCGTTAACCACTTGACGACCAGTGCACTTATTATGATTCGCATCATCTGGAATTTTCTATTCGATTAGGAATTAGTAGCTAGATAGTAAGATAGTAGTAGCTAGATAGTAGCTAGATAGTACAGTAAGTACATATCTAATAACTGGAATAATGATAAGGAGCTATTTATTTGAGTTATTTTGTCACAATTTTTATTGGCTAGCATCAACATTTTTATATGTCCTGTTATAAATTGACAACACATTTGCTTACTGTACAAACAAAACTACAAGAAAGGTTTTTATTAACATCACAATTCTTATAATAAAGAAAACTCCACGAGAGAAAAACTACGTCTGGAAAAAAGCAGAAAAAAAAAGGACTCTTAATAGAACAAAGAGAACCGCTCTTTTTTACAAAAACAAAAGAACAACGAGCTCAAAAGTATAACCACCGTAAGGTGCTGCCATCAGTGACTATTCTTATAACTATCAAGGAGGTTCCACCCCAGTGGAATTGCAGTGGTGGTTATTTAAATTTTGTTAGTATTACCAACACTTCCCCTAAAATTTTAATAACCCTCCGACACTGATAAAAAATGAAAAAATACATAAATTTATCATAAATACTTCCCCTGATAATTAATACCCTCCTGCACTGGTATAAAAAAATGTTTACTTCAATTGCCATAAAAAAATATTTTCCTATCATAAAATAATACTTCCCCTGATAATTAATACCCCCTTTTTTTTAATAGGAAAAATACAAATTGTAACTATTAATTATTATTATTATTAGTTTCTACTATTACAATCTTAATAATAATTAATTAAAAATCTCACATATCAGCTGATAATCTACAAATCCAGCACACAAGTACTACTTAACAGTTACAAATGACATCGTAAATTTCAAGAAAAAATATTAAAAATGTACTTAATTAATGGACATTAAAAATACAAGAATAATGTTCATATCCAATAAAATAATTTCACCAAAAATTACAATAATCCTAGTAGTTTTACTATTTCTTTTGTTTTAGGACCAGGTAAATTCTTAGTAAAAATATCAGCAATATTATTAGAAGATGGTACATATTTATACAAGATAAACCCATCTTTTACTTGTTCTTTGCAGATGTGGTACTGTAAATCTAAATGTTTTGTTCTTTCTGTCAACAAATCATGTTTACTCAAAGTAATAGCACCCATATTGTCAGCATAAATAGTGGTAGGTTTAGGTATAAACTTATCTTGGAGCATTTCTGTAAACAAATTTCTTAACCACTTAAGTTCTAATGCGGCCTCTGCCATAGACATGTACTCAGCAGCTACAGTACTTCTAGCAATGGTACTTTGCTTCGGGCCTTGCCCTTTGGGTCAAATCCCAATGGAGAAAACGTAAATAAACAATATTTTTTCATGCTTCTCAAAATTTGTAAAGATGACCGCGAAAGGTAGAATTCGTGATAGCTTTTGTTTATTTTTTCCTACATGCAGTACATGCTCTTGTTGTTTGGTTAGTAACTAGGAAAAGGATAAAAATGTAATCTTCACAAAATTATTCTGTAAGTATTCTAAAAACAAAGTTTTAGATTGCAAATGAAAAAATCCAACCCAACCCAGTCTAGGTGAGATTAATACAATAAAATTCTCTGTTTATCCTACTAGGATGAGACTAAAGAGTCCCTTTACTCTCCAAGTAGAATTGTTGGGATTAGGAAGGGCATTCAGTGGGTAAATATGTGCTACAACCAACCAACCATGAAATTGAACAATGCCAACAACAAGGAGAAAGTAATGTGTCATAAATGTATTTTGAATATTCCAGCTTGCAATCTCATTTATCCTACTGGTGATATAGCTGGTCATGCATGTATTGCTAAGGTCCAAGAAGCTTCTATTAAGAGGTTGGTGGGTACATGAATATAGAATTCAGTTTTCAAAACCCAAACCATTATTTAGCCCTGGTATGTCAGACTGGTATTCAGGTCATTATTGACCCGTATTTAAATAAGCCGGAAAACTAATGTTTCAAAAGATTTCTCAAGACATTTTTCTATTACCAATAGCAAGACACTCTGTTATTGTATTTGGAGACAAAACAATGAAATACCACTGAGCTTTCTTCCCAATAAAAACATGAGATGGACTGTCAGCATGTCTCTATGATGTAGTTAAATGTGTTTTTTTTTTTTTTTTTCAGATTGTAGCTACTACCAAAAAAGTGATCAGAACCCAGAAACTAAAAAAAAACTGGAAAATCATCAGATTAAGGCCAATACTCAGATGGTCTCTCATCTAAGTTCTGCTATTTATGCTCATTAAAGCTATATATTAAAGAACAACAAAAACTCAAAGAAGAAAAATTGTTAACTGCAGTTGTGGTGTTACACCAGTTTATTTCTCATTATTGTTTGTATTTTGTAACTGTTTACAGCTAGCAAAAATACTTAGCTAAGGAGCTAAGTATTTTTGAAGAGACTCTCTTACTTGTGGTTTTGAAAGCTTCATTATTTTGTGGTCACTAGTACAGTCCACTCTAAATAATTCCAACTCTTTATAAATAAAAAGTTTTTTTATGTCCTTCCAACTTGAAAATATCAAGAGTTAACTGTACTTAAAGCAGGGGCTGAACAAAGTCTCACCAAGGTCTTGGGAAACTACTTAATATGTCAAGAAACTCTAAAATCCTTTTACCTCTATGTCTTTGGGGCTATGTTTTAGAAATAGAGAAAAAATATACCCACAGTACCCCATTAAGGTTGATTCACACACACCTGTGACATGACAGTGTCACGTCTATGACGTGATCCCTCCGGCAAGGAAAATCAGATTCTTGTAGGAATTCCCACTCGCCCGGCAGGTGACCATGACAGTGCAAATAGTGCTTGTACCGTGATCTGGCACATTAATAACGAACAATATTTTTCGATTTTCACGGCCGGTGATTTTGATTTTACCAGTGTTTCTCTGCAATTACCAGTGTTTTCATGCAAGTGCACTGCCACTGCATGGTTGGAGCACTGACCAGTGTGAATAGCAATCACTGTGTTCACAGCCGGGATAATCACGTTCTGGTTATGGAACTGCCATGTCACGGGTGTGTGTGAATCAACTTTTAAGGTTGCTTTTAAATCTTAACTCACAAGTACTTGCACCAAAAAATATCATTCTCAGCTCTAACTCAATCATGTTTGGATCATTCCTTACAGAAGGTATCAAATTTTACAACAGCCTCCCTATTGATCTAAAATCCCTCCACCCTGAAATTCTTTAAAAGAAAAACTTTTTGATCTTATGTTGTATTCTTTTTCTGAGATTTCAGTGTGACCTGGCTACCATACAGTCTTATCACTATACCTCACCACTGTTTTTTTTATTTATATAAATGAATGTATCATTCTCATCAATTAGTCAACATTTTCCTCTGTCTTTCTACCTTGTCATCCTTCTGCTATATCTCAATTCTTAGCATTTTTCTCCTCTTTTTATTATTTGTTTTTAAAATAAGTAAATATAAATATCTAAGTTAGTTTCAAGACTAGAATAAGAAATTGTGTACATGGTAATGTAATTAAACAATAAAAATATTATTATTATAAAAAGTTGGCATTAAAGTACAGCACTCACATTATCAACCTTTATTTTTGTTTTTTCTTTTTGTTGGTCTTCTTAATTATTTTGTTATAAATTGTTGAGTTATTTGTTTTGTTAAAAAAAATTAAGTATGAATAAATAAAGACAGAAATAAAGGATTTTTTACATTAAAAAAGTAAATGTAAAAAATGTTTTCTTTTTCAAACATTAAGCTTAGAGTAAGTTCAGAAAGAGGTTGAAATTAATCAAACATTTAGTTTGACTAGGACGTAAATCCAGTCTGGATAAATTGTTTTCTTTATTAAGTCAAAATCAAAGATTTATTTTTAGTCTCTATTTCACATCAAAATCAAGTCTGTATTATGATAGTAAATTTCTTATTGATAAAAAGCATTATCATATTTTAGTGTCTTTTAATTTTATTAACTTCATATGATTAGGTAAATTGTTTATTTTGTTGCACAAATCTTATTGATCTTGTGGTAGGACTTTATGTAGGACATTATTGTTATTTTCTTTTTTTACTTATTTATTTTGTCATTTGTTTGTTTTTTCTTAATTTTATACTGTTACCATTGTACTCTGTCCTAATAAAGCATAATAAAAAAAAGTCATCACATCTGATTTAGACAAATCTTTTTATGTATACACGTATATTAGTGTTTTACATAGGCCATTTGTAATTTTTTTAAAATAAATTATGATTTAGCTTTCTAATATTAGAAATTGGAAGTATTGTGTTAGCCCCCCCCCCCCCCCCTAGCCATAATCCTGGCTATGCCCATGTGGTGTGTTATTGTGTGGTCACTAATATACCTTTAATTATTGGTTTTAGGGCTGATGATTTTAATCAAGTACTCAGGTCCTTATTTATTTTTTTATTTTTATTTAGAATAACTCTTTATTAGCAGAACATATATACAGACAAACAATGGTAAAAATTAAATATAAAATTGACAGTATTAATAATATAAAGAAGAAAAAAAAATAAAAAAAATATATACATATGTCCTAACTAAAGGGCGGGGTTATTGCCTATGGCAATCTCTTTTTCTTGTCCTTGAGTATCAAACAAAAAATTACTCAATTAGAAAAAATCAGAAAATTACTCAATTTAGTGAAAATTACTTGATTATTTGAGCATTCAAGGCTGGTGGTGGTTATAGTTGCCATGGATACAAAAGAAACTTTTAAATTTTTCAACCCTTCACAAAGAAAATGTAAAGCCAGTATCAGTGGAATACACCAGTTCTTGAACTGTCATTGAAGTGTGTTATGGTTGTTGTTGTTGTTGAAAACATTTATTTTTCTTGAAGAATAAATTTAATATAATTATCTTGAAAGCTGTTGGGAAGTTTTTCAAAGTAGGATAGATTTCAAATTCTCAAATTTTATTTGCTTCAATTTCAGTAGGTACATATAATGATATTAAAATAATGAATCATTCTTGAGATATGAGTGAGAATTCAAGAATAGGACCTACTTTTACCCCCTTTCAATGTCATGTCAGGACTGTAGTATGTTTACTAGCTCACCCCTTTCCTAAACAAGTACCAGAAGTAATTGGCTCTGTCACCTATCACGCACTTACAACTTATTCCTGTACTGGCCTACAACCTAATGCCTGTTGAAAGTTAAATAACTAAGCAAATATAACAGTATTGAGCTCTCATGAAATGAAAGTTATTATTTTATTGCCAGCGTCGATGGCGCGTTGAATGCACCGGTTCGTGATGCTGGCATTCCGGCCCAACCCAGGCTGGGTGAGGTTAATGTGGGTAGCAGGTTTGTGAGTTTCCTGCGAATGGAGGGTAACATCCCCGTCGTGATATGACCATGCAGTTGAAAGCGACGTTAAACCCAAAACAAAAAAAAAAGTTATTTATTTTAAACAAAAATTTCTTCTTTCTCTTTATGAACTGGGAGGGATCCTAACATGGAGGTTGCATTATTATTATACAATGCTTTATTAAGTGTAAATGGACATATGTACATACAAA
This sequence comes from Bactericera cockerelli, assembly GCA_024516035.1. NCBI lineage: Eukaryota > Metazoa > Arthropoda > Insecta > Hemiptera > Triozidae > Bactericera > Bactericera cockerelli. The sequence goes on from CM044956.1 coordinate 53,930,675, forward strand.
TAAATATTTTAACAATTAAAAAAAATGGAAACAATATATATAAATATACAATAAAAATGAAAAAGAATAGAAAATATATAAAAACATAAGTCCTAACTAAGGGGCGGGGTTATTGCCTATCGCAAACTCTTCCACCCAACCCTTTTGTCTCTCTGCATTGAGAGAGACAATCTTCAGCGGAGATACCATCCAGCTGTAGCTGTTGTGGTGCCTGTTATATTTTTTAGTCACTCACATATGGTTTTTATGAATCTTGATTTCTTTGCACCATGGGCCATTGCACAAAGAAGCACTAATCTTAATATATAAATGTCAAAGACACTGACTGATCATCGCTCTACAGCCCAAACCGTAAGTCCTAGGAGGCTGAAATTTGGTAGGTAGCTTTGTCTTATAGTCTAGATGTGCAATAAGACGGGATTTTTCGAAATTCCTACTACAACACCTGCCATTGGCGAAAAAAGATTTTTTGCTTTTACGGCCATGCCTCGGCTCGCAAAACGGGCCACAGCCCGCTTGTTCTACTAATAAAATTTGGAGATAAATTACAATGGCTGAGAATCCACATCAAAATAATGTAGATTTTTCTAAAATGTATCCCTGCAAAATGTAGATTTTTCTATATAATTATATATATCTTCAGGAACATTTTTTAGACTGTATTAATTATTAACTAGGATATTATTGATCAGATTGCCCTTTGATGCACAAGGTTTGGTAATTGATTTAAATAGTAAGGTGTTGTACAGAAAAGGTGAAGTGACTGAGAATTTTCTGTTAGCAAATTTGAAGCACAGTGTACCCATGATGTACTATCAGTCTAGCTGGGGGATGTTAAACAGGGAGAAGACTAGTATCTTGCTTGAGGACTATAAACAGAGAACTGACTAGCCAACCCTTTCAAGCCAGGCTAGCTTGCAGTTCCTACCTATAGGTTTTTGTAAAGAAAAAGTCCAAGTCTACAAGATGGTTGATCAGATCACACATAGAATTATGTGGTTAAGAACTAGCATAAACTTTGAAATGATACCACCATTCCCCCCTTCATCTGTATCAAAGCGGGCCGAAGTGCCAGCATCACGAAGTCTTCACCTCGCTGGACGTTGCTTAAATTTGGTGATCCTACGAGTACCGGTGTATTTGTCTTCTTTTAATGATTTTTTTTTCTCAAAATTTCCAGCTTTAGAATATTCTTCTCTGTATTACTCCTGGAAAAAAAATATAAGCAATAAGCATTACATTTCTTTCTCGCCAAAATGCATTCAACCTTTCTGTTACGCAATGCGCTAAACACTTTACACGATTAACGAGTTAAAAACAATACTTTCTATACATAAATATACTTTTTAGGTAATGAATAGTGGGCAGTAAAGCTTTACATTTCGCTAGCCTTCTTTACTCTACACGTATAAATGAAAATATTCATAGAACAATGTCATTTATGTGTAGATAGCTATGGTTTAGGTTGGGAGAAGGCAACTTGAGGTGGGAATCAAGCCGAGATTGACCAAATCTTTTTTGTCTAATAGCCAAAATAATACATGCCTACTAAAAGTAATACAATTCAAAATTTTACTATCTGAGTGGCTGTGGCTCATGACCTGCACCAAAACAGAAGAAAATATATTTTTAAGAAAGCAACAATTATCATCTTTGGAAGATTTAGATAGAGACAGCTGTTATTTATGTTATTATTTTTATGTCACAAGATGTAGTGGGTAACATCGACATCACGAGAACTATTGCTAATATCTCCAACCAACCGTCATATTTATTCCAAGCAATCAATCTCGTAATGCCGCCACTGATTGTTGTGGACTTGTCCTCACGAGACTATTTATAGTCTCTAGGGTGGGCAGAGTAGGTACAGGGCCGAAAATGTTTCTAACCCGAGTCACCTGGAGTGCAAGCCGAGCATGCTATTTTGGCCAAGGTGACTATTTAGGAAGCAATTATATTGCTGAGTCTTTCAATTTGTATGGAAGATCGACATATGTACGAAACAGTTGATTGTTAGAGGTCTCGTGACCAACCCCTCGACAAAACCAACCCTATTATTTTGTGATGATAACTTTATCTCAAAGATAAGAGCACTCCGCTTAACATGTGGTAGGTCCCGGGTTTGATCCCCAGAATCTACAAAAAAAATTCTTTGAGCATTAACCTCGCCTGGTGGTTACCTTCCACTCTGCAAGGTTACAGTGTAAATTCTACAAAAAACGCTTGCATACGAGTCTGCAACCATTGGGACATTTTCATCTTTACTATTCAAGGTCCAAAACCCAACTGACCAAATTTCGTATTGTGCGCATGACACATACCTTCTCTCTTCTCTCCCTCTACAATTCAATACTTCGCCATTGTGCGCATGACACACACTTTCCCTCTTCTCTCCCTTTACAATTCAATATTTCGTTACATAATATCGTTACATAATATCGTTACGTAATATCGTTACATAATTTCGTTACATAATTTCGTCACATAATTTTGGTTATGTGCCAGAGCAAAGACATGAAAATGTCAAAAAGTGTATTCATAATAACTAGGTACTTTTTTGCATAAGAGACCATCCGATCCACTCGTCAACAGCACATAAATTAAATACAATACTCGATTTATTCTGCAAGAATGAGACTGAAGAGTCCTTTTACTCTCACAGTCTAAAGGGAAGTATTGTGTCTCTTCTCGTCCATCAGTCGGGAGGCATATCTACTATGGAGTGGTCAGGCTACAACATAGACCTCAAACGTATGCAGTCAGGAGCTACTCTTCTCACTCTTTAAAGCAATGAAAAAAAAAAATACGCTGGGGAAACTTTCAAAGCAACCTGTAGCGTGCGGCCACTCAAGCCAGAATGCAACTGATCTAATCAGTGATGGAGAAAGGCTTGCGATTTTGAGAAAAAAATAGTAATCATAAAATCAATCACGGAGCAAGGTCGCACGCCGCAGGTTGCTTTGGAAGTTGCCTCAGTGTAAATGCTTTTTAATAATTTTAACATTGAAGGCTGGTTTCACCAGCGTCAGTTGAATGCACCAGTTCTCGTAGGAGCACCGAAGTTAAGCAACACCTAGCGAGGTGAAGACTTCGTGATACTAGCATTCCGGCCCAATCCAGGCTGGGTGAGCTTAATGAGGGTAGCAGGTTTGTAAGTTTTAAGCGAATGGAAGTACTCTTATACAGGGTGAGTTATTTTAACTCTTTGACTGCCAGAGCTAATCTTGACATGTTTCCTACCCGGCCAAACCAAATACGTGTACACTTCCCCTAAGTGTACTGGCACAACTCGAGTTGTGCCATGGCCGGGTGGGAAAGTGTACTGGCACAACTCGAGTTGTGCCATGGCAGTCAAAGAGTTAAGTTATGCAGTGATTTCCTTGGCCTCTGTTAGTATTCCTGAAATTGTATTCAGAGAGCATTTTCATTGCTCATGGTGACATCAAACTGATTAATCCAGAAAATCTCTGAAAAAACTACACTGAGAAAAATAAATGAACTTTTTCCAGTTTGAAGAATTTGTGTTTTTTGGCAAGAATTCTACACTTCCTTTCATCAAAACTTCACTACTCAAATTTCCAATGACTATAACACAGGCATCGACCGGCGAATTGGTATCAGGACATTCTATTTTCATCAATAAAATTGATAGTATTGTAGAGAAAAAGAAATGAAAAACAGAAAAGTGAAGAAAAAAAATATCACAAAAAGTAAACAAAATAACAATAAAGGTAGAAATCGCGAAGGACAATATGTAAAATATTGATAAACTACACATTATAACAGTTTGAGAAACCCTGGCGGCCATCTTTCTTTTTGATCCAATGGTATTTGCCCCAAAGTTCCTCACTCCTTTGCTTCATACTTTTCCAAATGATAGCTGCACCAGCTAAAAAAATAACAATACCACTTATTGACCTGCGCTCTTCAACACAACCAGAACCACCCCAGTCTGCATCACAGTAAACTTCTACTGGTTTTCCTGTCTTCTGATATACAAGTTTTAACTCTTTAGTACCATTTATATATCTAAGTAAATGTTTTACAGATCTCCAGTTACTTTCTGTGGGACATTGGTTATTCTGACTAACTTTATGTACAGCATAGGATAAATCAGGTCTAGTATTATTTGACACATACAAAATACTACCTACAGCACTCCTATACATAGTAGAATCAACTTTCTCATCATTATTTGATTCACAAGTTTTTGACATAGGCAATGGTGATGTACAGGCTTTACTGTCCTGTAAACCAAATTCACACAGAATTTTATTAATGAAATTTGCCTGAGAAAGTGAAACTTTACCATCATGTTGTTCAATTTGAAAAGATAACAAATTCTTAGCACTTCCAAGATCTCTTATGTTAAGAATAGAGCTTAATTCAGATTTAAAACTAATAACATTTTCCTTAATTCCTATTACTAGCAAGTCATCTACATATAAACCAACAATTAAATCAGGTTTTACAAAAACACAGGGATCACTAATACATTGTTTGAATCCTAACTGAATCAATACTTTAGTAACACAAGAATTCCAGTCTTTGCTGGCATTGGGTAGGCCATAAATACTCTTCTTGAGTTTACATACATAGCCATGTCTACCTTTTCCCTTCTCTACATATAACTCGGGTTGTTCCATGTACGTTTCAACACTGATGGGACTATTGAGATATGCACTAGTCACATCTACATGGTCAATGACCCAATCATTTTCTACAGCAACAGCAATAAGAATTCTAACAGTTCTTCTCTTCATTACAGGACTAAAAGTACTCTCCCAGTCAAAACCCATTGATTTCTTAAAACCTTGAGCAACTAGTCTAGCTTTAAATCTCTCAACATTACCAAATTCATCATTTATGATCTTAAAAACCCACTTAGACCCTACTACTTGTTTGTCTTTTGGTCTCTCAACAATCTCCCAAACATCATTGTCTACCATGTTACCAATTTCAAGATCCATTGCTTCTTTCCATTTGTCCTTGTCCTTTGAATTGATAGCTTCCTGACACGTCTTTGGTTCATAAGATAACACAAAATTTTCAGCATTGTCCTTGTCCTTGAAATAATCACATTCTGCTCCTGCCACTGCACAACAACCCTCTGAACACGTTTTGACACTCCTCACTCTCTTTGATCTCCGCAACACTGGTTGACTGCTTGTCTCTTCAGCATGATCAACAATTTGATCAACACATTGATCATTTTGCACTTCCACCAACACAGCAGGAACATCATCATTGTGCATAGGATTTGCCAACTCCTCCATCAACTCATCTACAGGAACTTCATTGTTGTCAAACAGTACAGATTGTGCTAACATGTCGGAAATAAAGTCTTCTTGAATGATACACAACTTTACGTCATCAGGTTTCTTTTGTTTGAAAGGGAATACACTTTCATTGAATACAACATCACGTCTTATGATAATGCATTGACGTTCTTCACTCCAGAGTCTGTATCCATCCTTGGTATCTTCTGCATAACCTATTAGTATGCATTCTTCTACTTTGGAATCAAGTTTGCCACTACTTGTCTTCTTGGCAAATGCTTTACATCCATACACCTTCATTCTACTCATGTCTTCTTTTGTCAACTTTTTATTCGTCCACAACTCATACGGAATTCGATTATCAATAGCGGATGATGGACATCTGTTTCTAATGTATGCAGCTGCCATCACTGCTTCCGCCCAAAATTTCTTAGAAACTCCAGATTGTACTAGCATACAACGCACCATCTCCATCAGTGTTCTATTGCTCCGTTCAGCTACTCCATTTTGCTGAGGACAATAAGGTACAGTTTTGCGATGTGTTATGCCATGAGATTCCAAATGTGACTTGAAATCAGATCTGGTGTACTCCGTTCCATTATCTGACTGTAACGCCTTGATTTTAGTGTCAAGTTGGTTTTCAACCAATTTTTGATAATTCACAAATTCACTAAATGCATCAGATTTTGACTCCAGACATTTCACAGTTATGAATCTTGAATAGTCATCAATAAATGTCATAATGTAATGAGAACCTCCAAGAGAAGCAGGGGTAAACTTTCCCATTAAGTCACTGTGTATGATTTGCAACAGTGCACTAGACTTATGTTCACTTTGTTTAGGAAAACTTATTTTACTAAACTTCCCCTGTACACAAACTTCACAAACAAGTTTATCTTCATCCTTCATTTCAAGTACTGGCAATTTCCTCATTGCATCTTGATGCAAGTGGCCTAGTCTTTCATGCCATATCATATTTGAAACAGTTTTGCAAGCTGCTCCATTTTGTGATTTACTTTCAAAAATATGTGAAACATTTTTGATAGTATTCACAATATATACTCGATCCTTCTTTAAAGCTTTGAAAATTAGTTCATCCGACTGCAATACAACTGCTTTGTTGTCCATGAACACTGCACTTAAACCTTTATCAGTCAACTTTGACACAGATATGAGACCACACTCCAGATCAGGTACATACAATGCATCACGCAATGTAACGGTCAAACCACCATCTGACTTGGGTGTTTTTATCACTACTGATCCTTTACCAGCAATAAAGGCTGTATCTCCATTTCCCATTCTGATTGTTCCAGATACATTTTTTATCCAAACTAGAGAAATCATCAATGGATGGGCTCATGTGGTCAGTGCAACAAGAATCAAGAAACCACTCCTTTCTCTTCAATGTGCTTGTTTTACCAACAGAACAAAAAGCTTTGGCTTTTTCAACTTGATCTTGTTCATCAATAGTACTCACTGCTGATTTGGCTAGTCTTGCATTCTTGAAATGTTGTTTAGTGGAACTAAACTGCACATTTGAGTTGTAATTTGGCCTCACAGGGCACTCTTTTGAAATATGACCTACCTCTCCACAGGTGTAACACTTGTAAACTTTGTTATCACTTTTCTTCTTGCATTGAGAATAGTTTGGCTTCTGATTGTCACTCCTATCAGATTTGAAATTCTTGACATTTCTGGTAGATAGTGCTATGGATTCTGAATCCATTCTTGATTGTCGTTTCTCCTCTACAAGCAGCTTTGACATGACACTGTCAAGCTTCAGATTTTCCACATACTCCATGGAACGAATAAAGATTTCAAAATTGTCTCTTGGCAATCCACGCAACAGATACAAACACAACGTATGGTCACCAAGGTTGATGCCACATCTTTTTATCTTACGATTCAAATCCAACAGCTTAGAAATGTAGTTTGACATGTTCATGTTACCTTTCTTCAATGTAGATAAATCCTCTAGAAATTCAATTTGTTGTAGCAAACCAAATTCTTGATTTAACGTCTCCAATGTAAGCCATGCTTTTTCAGCTGTTTTGAATTCTCCAATGTAATCTATGTGTTTGTCACTCACACTCAACAAAATCAAAGACAACGCTCTGGCGTTCTTCTTACGTTCTCCAGCAGTAAGTGTTTCAAATAGCTCCTCTCCTCCATAACCAGGTTCAATTGCCTCCAGACAGTCCTTCTGCTCCAGTAAGGCTTTGGCCTTGATGTGCCATGCAAAATAGTTGTCATCAGTCAGCTTCAGACCTTTCTCCATTTGTTCTGAGGAAGCCATAACTCCTTAGCTTTCACACAGACCACAGGTACTCCTTCTGCTAACAACTCCTTGATGAACAAAGCATGAACAGAACCAACTCCTGATATTCTGATACTCACTTGTTCCTCCTCTCAGAGTGTAGTAGCTCTGGGCCCATAACCTGTTATAAATTGACAACACATTTGCTTACTGTACAAACAAAACTACAAGAAAGGTTTTTATTAACATCACAATTCTTATAATAAAGAAAACTCCACGAGAGAAAAACTACGTCTGGAAAAAAGCAGAAAAAAAAAGGACTCTTAATAGAACAAAGAGAACCGCTCTTTTTTACAAAAACAAAAGAACAACGAGCTCAAAAGTATAACCACCGTAAGGTGCTGCCATCAGTGACTATTCTTATAACTATCAAGGAGGTTCCACCCCAGTGGAATTGCAGTGGTGGTTATTTAAATTTTGTTAGTATTACCAACATGTCCATCATATTCCGATATGAATCTTGTAATGCCACCACTGGTCGTTTCCCACTCTACACAGGCTTGCACGTTAGATGACCTGTGTTCGATCCCTCGTGGAGTATGAATTTTTCTATTCTACTTAGAATGTCCGGGGTCCACTCATATCTCATGAGGAAAAATGAGTAGTGAATGAAGAAAAATATAGTAGCAACCATGTGACTGACCATGCTGTTGAAAGCGACCTTAAACTCAAATTAAAAAATTAAAGACTTTGGGCGGCGTTACCAGTGTGCATAAAGAATAAATCTAAAATAATTTGGAAAAGAAAATTTGGAAAAAAACAAAATTGCGATGAACTACAAAAAGATCTAGAAAACATAACTAATTGGCTAACAACAATAGGTCTCAATTTTCATCCACAAAAATGCTATCACATGACATATACAACAAAAAAGCAAAAAATAAAACACATATATAAAATAAACAACACAAACATCGAAGAAATAAACACTTATAAAGACCTTGGTGTCCAATTTCAATCCAATCTGTCGTGGGAGTCACACATTGAAAACACATCACACAAAGCCTACAAAATACTATGTAGGTATGATCATCCGACACTGCCAAGACATTAATGACATCGATGCTATTGTAATGCTTTACAAATCCCTAGTACGGTCAATAATTGAATATTGCTCCCCTCTTTGGGCACCAACATCTAAAAAAGACAAAAAAACACTGGAAAAAATACAAGCACGATTTCTAAGATTCCTGTTTCATAAAATCAATGGCTTTTACCCAACCTTCCCAAATTACATACAATATAATTTACTAGCTGAAAACCTACCAATAGAAACAATTGAAGATCGATTTATATCCGCTCAATGTACCTTACTTGTGAAAATTCTAAACTTCCAAATAAACACCCCATACCTACTAGAACATACCAAATTTAAAATTCCACATAGAACGACCAGACCCAACCCTACCATTCTATTTGAAATTCCAAAAAACAGCACTAAGTCACCATTGAACTTAGCAATGAAACTCTACAATCAACTAGATGAAAAACCAAGTTTATTTTTATAACAAATTTCAACTCAGTATGCAGTATGATCTTCGAAAATGTTATTATGAATGTGTATATGTATGTATTGTGTACCCATCCTTTGTCATTTATTGCATGTTGGCGTAGTTACCTTGCTATGCCAGCATGTGTAGACAGTACCATTAAAAAAAAAAAAAAAAAAAAAAAAAAAAAAGTTCACTCTTGGTTCTCCAAATAATTTTCGATTTTTTCCTCATTGACTACTCAGTTTTCCTCATGCCATGCAGTTGAAAGCGATGTTAAAACCACATTAAAAATACAGGATAAGGAAAGGAAAAAAAGTAACATAAACTTACCTTTTTTTAATGAACATGTTTCGATACGGAGCAGATTTTTCGATTCAAGGAGAGTGTACATTTTCTCCCTAATTGGTATGGACAACTTGACAACGTGTTTAAGCTGTAAAACGGTTCAGGGGTTCTTTGATTTGGCGAATTTTTTACTCAGGTATCTTATTCCTCACAATCAGACCTCCCTGCGACTTCTTTCTTTGCGGTTATTAAAGCTCAAATATACAAGACAAAATTTTGCTCAAAAATGCCAGATTTTGTCGATGAAGTCAAAGAACGTCTCGAAATGTGCATCAATTTACAAGGCTGGCATTTGTCTAACATACCTTACATACCTGATGTTATTCACAACAATATTAGAACTCAAAAGTTATGTATGAATGTGAAACTTTCATTTATTCCCCCTCTAACAATTCTTTAAATGTAACTTTGAAACTTTCGCAGAAACAGAATTTTCAAAAAGTTCCTTCATTCTGAGGTTGGATCGGGTGGAAGAGATTGCCGTAGGCAATAACTCCGCCCTTTAGTTAGGGTTTTATTTTCTTCTTTATTATTTCTTTATAATTTTCAAACTATATTATATTGTAAATATTGTATATGTCCTTCTAATAAAGCATGATATAATAATAATAATTCTGGGGGACCCTGTAGGCAACATACCAAGTATTGAGAGTTATAGAAAGGGACAGGGCTATATTAATCTGAACCCTTCAGAAAGTTCTCACCTCAGAAGTTGAGGTGGAATCACACAAACAATCTACACAATCAGGAAGTTGGTTAAACTTTAACACCTGCATTTCTTATTTCAAACTTGGCTGCTGAGGTCTGTGGCTCTTCTCTCTTCAACTTTCGACAGTAGGTACCTATTAAAGTTCATGAATTATTATAGTATTTTATGCATCTATAGTAATAATACTCCTTAGTGGAATGTAAACACTGGGCGAGGTTAATGCTTAAAGCGTTTCTACTGGTTCTAGTTTTAGCGATGTAGCAAATAAGCTGGATCCAATATGAATAATTAAATAAATGTGTTTCTTTGAGTTATTACATATATCACAAATTTAATGGGTAGCGGAGAATTATAGGACTTTTCCATATCTATAATATCCCAATATCTTATTTGTGCTTATAATTCCGCCACTGGTGGCTGCTAACATTAAAGCAGCTACTCATTTTTCCTCACAAGGTATGAGTGGACCCCGAACACACAAGTACAGAGCAGAAAAATTTCTACCCCGCTGGGGGGTTGAAACCAGTATATAAGATAACTCAAGGTTAAGATCCAGGTTTCTCTTATAAAGAGGTTCTTTTTCCTTATTGAGAGGTAAATTTGACCTTATAACCAGGTTTCTCTTATAAAGAGGTTATTTTTCCTTATTATAGAGAGAGGTAAATTTGACCTGGAAATTTTTCTCTTATAACCGTGTTTGACTGTATAGTTTGACACCTGACGCCCGACTGTTTCAATGAATCTTAATCGGTTTTTTTTTTTAAATTTAACTGACCGCAGATATTCCATGAAAAGGTCCGCCTTCTGCGTTTGGGCGTAATGAGACTTCTACCTGCGTTTTTTTTTAAATGTTAATCTTTATTGATGTTTTAAACAATGGTTAGTTTTTAACATCGAGATAATACAGAAAAAAGAAAAATACATCTAGAATAATATGTTGAAATTATTGATAATAGAAGGATGTTAGATTATAAGTAGCAATGACCGACCTCTGTAGCTTGATCGAGAAGGCGGCGGACTTGTAAAATGGAGGTCGGTGGTTCAAGTCCCAAGTTCAGCAAAGATATAGTAAGGTGAGTTTGAGTAGTTGTGACATCACGAAAGTGATTAACACAAATATGATAACTTTAAACTTTTTATATAAGTAGCAATGAAAATAAAAAGTAGGCTACCTGCGTTTGACCGCTGATGATATACCTACATTAGGCAACACTCTTGAGCTCCTTAAAACTTATCTGAAACAAAGAAAACAATATGTGAGCATAAAATTTTCAGAACAGGAAAAACAAAAAAAGAACACAAAAACTATAAAAGAGGTAAAATCCAAAATCCAAGATGTCTGCCAAGGGGTCCCCCAAGGCTCCATTCTAGGGCCACTATTTTTTATAATGTATGTCAACACCATGGCCGACAATATTCCAACGGAACATAGCGCAATTGCATATGCAGATGATACAACAATAAAATGCCAAGGAGAAACCCAAAATCAACTAAAAGAAGAAAGTGAAAAACTATTAACTACCCTCAAATCTTATCTTGAAAATCACAATATGATCATGAACGTTGAAAAAACACAAATAATACACTTTAGTCTTGGTCATAAAAAGAAACAAGATTTGATGATAAAAATTAACAATGACATTTCTATAACACCATGCGAAGAAACTAAAATTCTGGGGGTAACTGTTGACAACTGCTTTACCTGGGAATCGCACATCAGCAAACTACGATCCAAAATAAGTTCTGCGATTTACTTACTAAGAAGACTAGCTCAAGTAGTTGACAACCAAACATTATTAATGATATACCATGGTACAATTATGGCACACTTGTCGTATGGCATTGAAAATGGGGAGGAGCAGCACACTGTCATCTTGAAAAATTATTAACGCTACAAAAGAAAGCTGTACGCATAATGTTCAACATGAATTACAAAGATTCATGTAAAGAAATATTTGCGAGTGAGATGCTCCTTACCATATTTGGACTATATGTCTTCAAATCAATTTTATTCATAAAAAACTATGATAGTGAAAAAATCAAACCGAAAAACGAAATAAACCCTCATACTTATAATCTAAGAAATAACAAAAATGATCTCTATATACATCACTATAAAACAGATAAGCTATCGAAAAGCACATTTATATCAGGGGCCAGAATGTACAATCACTTACCTAAAAGAAATACAGTCAAAAACACTTTTTAAAATAAAACTAAAGGAATACCTTGTAAGAAAAAGCTTTTACTCGATGAAAGAATTCTGGACCCAGTGATACAGATCTGAAAGAAACTGAGCGAAGAAGAAGAGAAAAAAATAAGACAAACAACAACAACAAAGAGAAGCAAAATAAAGGAGATAAATAAATTAAATACTACAAACACAAAATATCATAAACTGATACTACATATACCTTACAAATTACGACGAAAACACTAAAATACAAGACGCGACACTCAACACAACACTACGCCCGCGCACTAATTAATTAATAATTATTTTTTTTATATTATTTTTATATATTTTTTTTTTTCTTCTTCTTTTTCTTTTTATTATAATTTATATACCCTCTTGACGTTTGATTCATGTACTAAATCTGTATTTATCAATCAATAAAACATATCTTATATCTTATATATCTTATCTTATTAGTTGGAACCTTTCATTAGCCGGAAGTTCACAAAGCAACCCCCTCTATTTATCCAAGAAATACGAGAGAAAGATGAGTTGGAAGTAATATTTCCAATGTGATGAAAACGTTGAGGCTACATGAAGATGACAGGGACATTGGAAAGAAAAGACCTGATAGGCAAATGCAAGGAGATATGTACAGCTTTTTTTAATGAATATTTATTTAAAGAGAGGTCTGTAACATTCAGAGTCCGTGCCCTTTGTATAGCTTCTGTAATCTTCTGTATACATGGGAAAAAAAGAATATATACAGGGTGTCCCGTATACAGATGCAAATATTTTGAGGGTAGGTTCAGCCCACCGTGGACTATCATATGAGCAAAACTTGCAGTGGGGCATTTTGCTTCGTTTAAGAGTTATGGCCAAATCCCTGTTTTTCCCACAGGTCTAGAGGTCACTTAGATCGATGCACGTTTTTAAAGAAATGGTAGCCAGTAAGTAATTTTTGACTTCATGTATGGATAGTCATGCATATTTCCCTTGAAATGCAGTTGGTTGCATGAAAAAATATTGAAAGACCAGAGAGATATTTAATCATAAGTTCAATATTTTTCTAAAATTCAATTTTTCCCTGTTTTCCCTTTCGTGAATTTAGAGTACTTCTACAATTGCAATTCTGCGTATCACTAGGTAAAAAAATACCCTTTGCTATTTTGTTTCAATAAATACAAAGTTCTTTCAGACGCGTGAAGGAACGAATGAGATACGCCTTATCAAACGGCACCAGAAGGAGAGAAACACATCTTTCAAATTTTGAATCTGGGCGCTATTGCATTTTTTTTTTTTAAGTGGGGTTTAACGTCGCTTTCAACTGCCATGGTTATATCACGACGGTATTGCATTTTGAAGAACACTCGATGCCTGAAGCGGTCTGTGTGACTATTTTTGTGCCAACTGCAAGTTATAAATGAAAATTTTCTGAGTACAATTAGTTCTATTAACCAACTATTATCAATCAAATCTAATAGTTAAAATAACAAGGCGATCAATTTGTTCGGTGGAAGAGAAAGCCACAAGCTTTAAACCTCGCCCTTGGTTCGCTAGATATTCTTTTGGGTTCTTTTCATTTCATGTCCTGTGTTGCAGAATGTATCATGTTTGTAGTTTATCAATAAACTAAAAACATGTATCACTGTATCACCACCCTTGATCAGTCTTTGTTTATATTTATTTCACAAATTGTTACCATGTTCATTGTAAAAAAAAAAAAAAAAAATGTAAATAAAGCTTGGTCCAATTGTTTATAAAATAAAAATAAAGTATTAATAATAATAGTAACCTTAAGGTTGGATGTTCGAGTTTTACCCAAGGTTAATTTTCGGCACTATTTGTTATGTTTTTGATATCATGATTGTGATAAACACAAAAATGATATTTTTAATTTTACTTCTAAAAATAAAATCATAATTTTTGTTGGTAGCGCAGAGTCTTTCTCCATGTGTATTCCTTTTCCATAATTACACCACTGGTTGCTGCTTTCGTTGCAGCCTCTCTCATTTTTCCTCATGATAACTATGTGATTCCGTAACCCCATTCACATAAAAGTTCACACCGACCGACCACTGTGAATGATCAATTTCCCTCTGTTAAACATCCCAGAGCAGTGTATTTATACCTCAAATTACGCGCCAATTCTGTTAAAATTCAGCCAACTTTGAATTTTCCATCATGATTCAGAAGTGTTTTTTGAGCTTTGTGTGTACTGCGTTCCATGATCTTTAAAGTAATATAAATGAGCTTTCTTTTTTATAAAACTAAACATAATAGGGTATTTTTTTACCTAGTGATACGCAGAATTGCAATTGTAGAAGTACTCTAAATTCACGAAAGGGAAAACAGGGAAAAATTGAATTTTAGAAAAATATTGAACTTATGATTAAATATCTCTCTGGTCTTTCAATATTTTTTCATGCAACCAACTGCATTTCAAGGGAAATATGCATGACTATCCATACATGAAGTCAAAAATTACTTACTGGCTACCATTTCTTTAAAAACGTGCATCGATCTAAGTGACCTCTAGACCTATGGGAAAAACAGGGATTTGGCCATAACTCTTTAACGAAGCAAAATGCCCCACTGCAAGTTTCGCTCATATGATAGTCCACGGTGGGCTGAACCTACCCTCAAAATATTTGCATCTGTATACGGGACACCCTGTATAATGGAAAAATGAGAGAGAGAGAGAGAGAGAGAGAGAGAGAAAGAGATATATATGTGATAGAGAGAGAATCAAGTGGTGGAAAGAGATGTACATAAAACAAGAGAAATAGTTTTAAAAATATTGGTTAAGAGTTCGTTGAAATACGCACTAAGTGTTTTGTTCACTATACAATTTTAAATCCTACTGATCTAGGTACAAATTCATAACTAAGAAAATTTCAGTTCGATTGGACATAAAGTGCAGCTTTTATGGCGAAAAGAAATTTTGCTCCAAATCTTAGTCTAGCTCAATATTGCTTAACGTGGGTGACCATTCAAAATCTCGTGACGCTGGCTATTCACAGCCCAACCCAAGCTGAGTAAGGTGAGAGTGGATAGCTGGTTCGTAAGTTTTCTACAAATCGAGGGTAAAACCCCCGTTTTGAATAACCTCGATCACCTTTAGATTTTAAAAAGGCGGTAAGCAACAACAAAAAAGACCCTGCACGGGAAACTGAGCTACTTAATATTGTGATTCTACCTCGGCGTAGGCTGCTAACCAATCTCAATAGCCGAATCGATGTTTTTCTTGACAAGTATTAAGTATGCTTCACCTGGTATCACTGCGGAAAATAATTGACCTGACAGGAACAGATGGAGTCCGAGAAATGAAATCTCGGGGGATGATTTTCTATTTCAGGATAATAATCCTGGGGAGGTTTTTACAACAGAGGTCGAAATGGTCTGTAGGATGTAAAACAAAAAAGAATATTAAGCTGCTGAAATTTGAATCCAGGGGCTCATTTCATATAATACTTTACACTTCATACTAGCCAGCGTCGATGGCATGTTGAATACACCGGTTCCCTTCAGAACACCGAAGTTAAGCGACATCCAGCGAGGTTAAGACTTGGATGGGTGACCATTCAAATTCTAATTCTCGTGACGCTGGCTTTTCCCGGCCCCACTCAGGCTGGGTGAGGTCAATGTGAGTAGCAGGTTTGTGAGTTTCCTGCGAATGGAGGGTAAAACCCCCGTCGTGATATGACCATGCAGTTGAAAGCGACGTTAAACCCAACTTAAAAAAAAAAAAAAAAAAAAAAAAAAAAACACTTCATACTTGACAAATTACGAAAAGCTAAAGTGTAAAGTATTTCCGTTTCATAAAGTTTTACAAGTCACTTTAAGATTTTCCTTTGAACTGCCACTCAAACATTCATATTTAAAGTGTAAACAAATAAAATTAATTTATAACATTTTTATAAATTTAATTAATTTTCTTTTGTCTTTCAGTTTTCTCTAATGCACTCAAATAAATAATAAGCTCTAGTAAAAGTGGAAAAACATGTGTGGCACTTCACTTGACAAATGACTATAAAAATCAATTCGTAAAGTTGCTTTATGGAACAGAATTTGAATCTTGAAGGGTAAATTGCTTTATGTAATAGGCCCCAGGTTTTTTTTTTTTTTTTTTAGAACAATTTGTTTTATTAAGGAAGATTTAACAATTCAAGTCCTACCTTCCTAATTATAGTAAAAATTAACATATTTTACATGATACAATAATGATACAAATTAGATGAAAATACAAGAAATTTCCTACAAGATTATTTTATAATAGATACTAATTCCAATAAAATTGATGCTTAGCATGATTTTGAATCATGCTAATTAAATTTTGAAATTGTACTTTTTAAATTTTATTTAATAGATCGGCATCAGAAAGATATGCCAAGCATTTCTCTAATGAGTCTGTGTTGTCTTCTAATAATTCCTTTATTGAGGAACTTAAATTATGTTTGCGTCTGAGTTGTCTTAGTCCAGGGCAATCAATGAGAATGTGTTTCACAGTTAGGGGGGTTGTCCTGCATTTTTCACAAGTAGGAGGATCTCGTCGATCCAGTAAGAATTTATGAGTTGCCAGGGTGTGGCCTATTCTTAACCTGCATATAACTATTTCTTTATTCCTGTTCTGCCAGTGAGATGATTTCCACGGGAACACATGATCTTTTATTTTTCTCAATTTATTTGTTGAAGCTAGATTTTTCCAATCATTCAGCCAATTTTGCTTAATTGCTCTCTTGATGTAATTTCTAAAATCTTCATAGGTACACAATGGTAGGAGTGCTGAATTATGCGATGTCTTAGCTGCTATGTCAACTATCTCGTTTTCTTTTATTCCTATGTGGCTTGGTATCCAGAGGAATCGAATTCTATATCCGAGAGAATTGATGTTAGTTATCATGAATAATATTTTCCGCACAATTATAGTAGAGCTGAAAATATTCTTGATTGCTAGGAGTGAACTCTTTGAGTCGGAGCAAATAATGTAATTTTTTGTACTGAAAGATTCCTGTGTGAATAAATAGATCGACTCTAAGCATTTTAGAATGGCTGTAAGTTCAGCTGTATAAACAGAACTTATAGGGTTTAGTTTAAACTGGTGTACGGTGCCGTTCAGTAAGTACGCACCGCCTGTGTTATGTTCGGTCCTGGAACCGTCAGTGTAACATAAGATATTGTCCTTGTTGTGCTCGTTCCGGAACTCAAGATGACGCTGAATTATGCCTTGCGGTATCATCGAACTTTTGGATCCGGTTGTTAGCATTTCGACATTTGGTGGAGTGATACACCACGGAGCTTCCTCGCTTGTTTCTTTGTAGATCGACCTTGGATTCAGAGGTGTATTACATGTCTCAGTAAGTTTTTGGAATCTTAAAATCAGGCTTTTAGGAAGATTATTATTGGTAATGTTGATTCTTAATAAATTATTGAAAAATATATCAAAACATGGATGATCCGGGTTGCTTGCAACTTTACACACATAGTTTGTCATGAGTAGGTTTCTTCTAATGTCGAGAGATGGCTGTCCACATTCTGCTAATATGCTAACTATGGGGGAAGTGCGAAAAGCTCCAGTTATCATTCTAAGCGCTGTATTGTGCACAACGTTGATTTTGTTTAATTTCTTTTCTCTTGCTGATCCGTACAAACAACAGCCATAGTCTAGGATAGGTAACACGAAAGCTTGGTAAAGTTTAAGCAAAGTGTGTCTTCGCAGTCCCCAATTTCGATTACATAAAATTTTCATTATATTTAAAGCTCTTAGACTTTTACTTTTTACTTCTGTAATATGATTATCCCAAGATAGTTTGGGGTCAAGATGTAAGCCTAACCATTTAGTTCTCTTTTCAAAATTAATTCTCACATTTTGAAATGATAGTCGAGGTTTTGGAGTGAAATTTTTTCTTGTGAATATTAACCCCATTGTCTTTTCAGGCGAGAATGATAAGCCATTCGTATCTGACCAAGATGATAATTTGTCCAGTGTTTCTTGTAATTTTCTTTCCAAAACATACATGTCAGGACCTCGTACGTATATTACTAGATCATCCACAAACATCCCGTGCATCACATCATGGGGGATGAAAGAAGATATATCACAAGTAGCTACATTACATAAATCACCCGATAACGAAGATCCTTGACGGATACCATTGTCTAGCTTCTGAATGGATGATAAGTGATTTTCTATCTTTACAGCTATTTGGGGTTGGTCTAAGAAGTTTTTTATATACTTATACATGGGTCCACCTATGTTTTTCTCCATGAACTTCTTTAATATAGTGATCTTACATATACGATCAAAAAATTTATTTACATCTAAAAATATAGCTACCACATCTTCTTTTTGATTGAAAGCTGTAACAACCTCGTGCTCTAACATTAATAGGTTATCCATTGTTGACCTTTGCTTTCTATTTCCACTTTGGTATGAATCTACTAGGCTTTTCTGTTCAAGTAACCATTTTAATCTCTTACTAATCATTTTTTCTAGTATTTTATTGGTACAAGACAATAGAGATATTGGTCTATAACTGACTGGGTCCATTGTATTTTTATGTGGTTTTAATATAGGTATGACCAGAGCGGTTTTCCAAATTGAAGGAAATTTACCACTTGTCCACACATAATTAAAAATTTGCAATAATTTTTCAAGAGCATCCATTGGTAAGTACATTATCATTTGGTAGCAAATATTATCTATTCCCCCGGCTGAAGATTTACATGTCTTAAAGGTGGCTAGCAGTTCTGTCATGGTAAAAGGTAAATTATAAATTTCATTTTCCGTGTTTAATAGGCATTTTAAAAAAGGTTCGGAAGCGAATTTTAATTTTCTAAATGTTTCATTATATACAGAATTTGCAGAATTTTTTAAATAAGATTGAACTAGTATTTCTGATATTTGTTTTTTATCTGTCGTTATAATACCATCGGAGTTTTTTAGAGCGGTGACAGGATTGTAAGGTTTTTTGCCTTTAATTCGCCTAATCTGTGCCCACATATCTTTTTGACTTAGGGGTGAGTCTATGGAACCAACAAATAATGACCAAGATTCTTTTTTGGCATTTAAAATTAAGCGTCTGGCTTTGGCTCGACACCTCTTGAATTCTATAAAATTTGAAGGCGTAGCATTTCGCCTAAATATTTTTAAAGCTTGCTTCCTTTTGACAATGGCTTCTTTGATTTCAGTTGACCACCAAGGTGTGTATTTCTTGAGTTTTCCCGTGTCAATCAGAGGAATTGAACTTTTGGCTGCTTCCAATATATTAGTGTTGACAAGGTCAATAGTTTTATCAACGTCAGAAATATCAGTTATTTTATATTGAAAATCTATTTTATCTCTGTACTTACTCCAATCAGCCTTTTTAAAATTCCATATCGTTCTACCTGAGCGCTGCACATCGCCAGAATTCTGTAGGGTGATGATTATCGGGAGATGGTCTGAGAAATGAAGGTCATCATGCACTGCCCAGGTGACGTCATAAGCGATGGTTCTGGTGACGATGGTTAAGTCAATCGTAGAAGTGGTACTGTATGAAAAATTAACATGAGTAATTTCATTATTATTGTTGAGTAAGTAAGCATCAGAGTTATTTAATAGAAAGCTTTCAATTTCTCGCCCGCTTGCATTAGGACGGCTGCGCCCCCACATAGGGTTGTGAGCATTGAAGTCGCCACACAGTAAGTATGGTTTACCAATTTGTGAAACAATATTTAAGAGCTGTGCTTCGGTAATGCCCTCGTTAGGTGCAATATAAATCGAGCATACGGATAACTCGTAATTTAGATGAGGGGATTTTACCTTGATGGCTACCACTGAGAGTGGACTTACGACGGGGATGTGCTCTGAGTAGACAGACTTGTGAACCATTAGCATTACTCCCCTGCAAGCAATCAGACCGTCAGAATAGTCCTTGCGATAAATATTAAAGTTGTTGAAACCTTGAACATTTATAGAAGGTAAAAGTTTAGTTTCTTGGATGGCAATAATCAAAGGTTTTAAATTGTTAATTAGTAATTGTACTTCACACTTCTTTCCCAAGAAACCTCTAGAATTCCACTGAATGATAGTGGTACTATTAATGTAATTATTATTTGAATTCCTAGTACGTAACATGATAAATTATTGGTAGTTAAATAATAAGTATGATAAATCTAACAAAATAACCGTAGTTAAATAGGTTATAGGTTAAATATAAAGCATAAACAAATAAAAAATAAATATAATAAATAAAATCCTAATACCTATCCAAGATCAGGACTAGGAATATTAGAATAATTATTACAATTTTCCTGATTCTGAATCTCATTAATAATCATTTCTGTCTGAATTACTTCATCATTTGACATATCAACATCTTCATTTTCATTATTTATTGATATCATCGAATTTTGAAGAGAAGGGGTTATAACACCTTCGGATGAAGAGTTCTGACTAATATTAGGCATAGAATTAATAGCGCTCGACTTTAAAGTTTCAGCATTTTTATAAAACATTTGAGAAATCTCTTTGTCACTATGATATTGCTGAGGTAGGGTTGTCTTTTCGACTGAGGCCGGATAGGTAGGTTGAGTTTTATTTTTCTTCGAGGCTGCATCACTTGCGTGGACGGAGTTGTAGGTGGGTTTTCTTTTTCCTGTGTTCGACATCGGTGGAGGAGAGTACTTGTTGAAGTGGCCCCAGGTTTAGGAGTGCTCTGGTTTATGTCGAGTATATTGACTTCTGTGGAATTATCTCCGTGTCAGTCTACAGCACTTAAAGGGTCAATTTAATTTATCTATTGTTATGTCTGCATGAAATTGACAGGTTGATTTCCTGAGACTAAATTAGGGGTGGTTTATTTTATGAACTTTTTTGGAAAAGTAGTTCCTATTTTTTCTAGAAACATTGAAAGTTCTATACTTCTGTACCTAGGAGGATTAAGTTAGTTAGTAACTATCCCCTACCAGCTGTTAGCCAACCAGCCTGTACATTAATTAATAGACGAAATTAATAGACAAAAGGCGAAATTAATAGACAAAATCGAGACTCAAGAATTAGTTTTCCCATTTAAAACAATACGCAAAATCTAGACTTAAGTCCACAAAGGTATAAAAAGAAGTCTATTTCCGCCCTTTATGTATATCAGACATACTCCTTCAATGTTGTGCCATATATTAAGTATGCAATACGCTCTACATTACAGAATGAAGACATGTTTGACACATTGCATATTTCAAAATTGTTTCGAGGAGCACTCTTTGGATTCACCAATATTATTTCTCGGCCTCTCCTATTAAGTTCTATGTCTATAAGATCACTGACGTTAAGCAACGACCAGCTGTATTGAAGCTCGGTGGGTGACCACTCACATTTGAGCCCTCGTGATGCTAGAATATCGCCTCAACTCATGCTGGGTCTCATAGGGAAGATAGTGTTAATTTAGGTAAATGAAGCGTAAATTCCGCAGTTTAAATAGGCGTAAATGAGTATCATACGAGTAATTACAGCCCTAAAAAAAATCAATATGTGAAACTTGTACAAATCGTACTTATAACATAGGAATATGGCAGTTTCAGTTTGAGATGGATCAAAAATTCCGTGGTTGGATTACCTAATTTTAAGTTTTATAAATTTTTGTAGTATGTAAAAACATTTCAGTTATCGCTGTGTTTCGAATCACAAGGTCGAAACAGTGTCGAAATTTTCACAAAAAAAACCTAGCTAAGTAGTAGATCTTTCAGTTTATGTCTGACTGGAGGATAGATATGATGGTTACATCACTAGTCTATTGGTTGTTCCCTGATTGGTTTATTGTAGCCTTCATTACTGCAATACGCGATGAAAATTGAAATGACTAGCAGATAGTCACGCTCCCTGAGATAAAATAAATAACAAAAATGATTTCAAATTCAAATAATTTTTCTCGAATATGTATATATTTTATGTCATTCTTTTTAAAACTTTACATAAAAAATAATAAGAAGAAAAAGAACCCAAATCAAAATGATAATAATAATAGATAATAAGTATTAAAGAATAATGATTAATCAAATAATAATCAAACAAAAGATAATATAATATGTGTAGGTAAATTTAAATATTGAAATAAAATGAAATTTTAAATTATACTTAAACTAAATAACTGATTTCTCTGACGTTAAATAAAGGTTAAAGAGTACTGTATGTACAAATTATAAAATGAATAACTTTTTAACAAAATATTAAAATCAATAATAATTTTTAGAAAAATATTTAGAAAACGAAAAAACTGATCTGGTAGAGTATCAGGTTGGTTTTCACACAAAGAGTTTTAATTCATAACATTTTCAATTTGATCGACATACAAAGATACCCATTGAAATAGGCTTGAGTTTTAACGAAGCCCAGAAAAAGATTTAAAATAAAGTTCTGAGTTTCTCTCTCAATATTTTACTTTTGGAGTTTTAAAGGTCTTCAAATTATGTTAGTTCTCAACTAATCAAAATTGAATTTGTATCTTGCCTTAAAATTCATTTTCATAAAAAATTCATGGGTCGTGTTACTTGCTTCGAATGCACACAGAGTTAACAAATTAATCATCTATATTACTCATAAAAAAGCTTTCACACAAATATTTATTTGCAATGCAACAAAAAATAACGTTTCTTAGAATTGAACTAAAATAAAATTACTTCAAAACCATCACAGCCCACTGATTTTATTTATTTAAATTTTTAACAAAATGTTAATAAAATAAAACTATACTATAGGTGTTGTTCTAATATTCTTATATTCTTTACATCATTAGCTAAGTTTATTTCTTATATAATTGTAATAGATATATATTTAAAAATATAATAGGATTAACTACAAAAACGTTTTGTACACATAATTTAAAAAAGAAAACATCGATTATCTAATTAACTACATAGAAAATAAAATAAAATGTATTTTGGTAAAACTTGTGTTGTGGTGCCAAACAAAGTTAACTGTGAGTCAGAAACAGACCAAAGTTTATGCCTGGGGAATATTTAAAGCAAGGAAGGTATGAAAGAACAATGATGTCTCATTAATATTATCTAATTGCAGAAGTAACAAAACAAGATCTAATTGCACACAAGGATACAATCTCATCATGTCAAATGGTTTTTTTAAAAGATAAAAAGATGAGTTTATAAGTAAGTACTAAAATGTTATGAAATATTCAAAATCGCCAAGTTATGAAAGTATTTGCAAGAAGATGCATCGAGTACGTCAATAGTAGTGGAGAACGTTAGTACAATATTGTACTTGTAAAATGTTCACTAAATAAGTAGACCAAAACACAACATTCAATAGAAACATGTCCGTAACACAACGAAATACCTTCACAAAATTTATAAAATACGTGGAACAAAAAATTAAATGTTTAAGGCAGTGATTGTTAGATTCCATTGGACATATTACCAATGTTAATAATTCACAAGAAAAAGTTTCTTACAAATATCGAAAAAGTTTCTTGCATAGAATTTGAGATATGGCTGGCTACTTATTGATGGAATTCTAACACAAACAAAACTCGACCGGTTCAAAATATCAACAACACAATGCATATGGTCTAGGCATAAAAAAAAACATTTATTTTGGCAAAATGAAAACTTACTCTCAATTGCAATAGGTACATTATTTAAAATATAAGTTAAAGGTATAGCAACTGTCTTGAGAAATTAAATACAATAATTGGAAAATTGTATGTAAAAGTTGTTATTAGACTTGGAAAAGTTGGAGATGCTCAAGTTATTGAAATAAGAGGACTGACCAACTAAACATGAAAAATACTGACGGAAAGAGGGTTCAATATCCATGAAATGAACATTTAGTTCCAACTTATTACTAAACATTAAGGTAATACTCGTACTACGTGGTTATTAAATCAGTATGTTTCAATTTAATTTTATAAATAATACAAACTTCCGACATTTTGGATAGGTTCAAAGCTTTCTGAGAATTGTATTGGTTTAAAGTGATAAAAGAAACCACATTTATGCCTAAAATGTGTGATTCCAGGAGTGAGGTCGATTACTGTTGCTGAAATTTCAACGAAACCAATAAAAATAATTTATATTTACTATAAAATAAGCAAAAAAGTTCATGTGAATAGGCAAACTACTAAGGTTTACTACAGATTGCAGACTATGTTGGAAAAAACAATGAGGGGAATTCTTACATAAAATTAATAAGGCACTAAATAGAAAGAGTGAGAGGTGGTTCTAGAAATATCTACAGGTATGTTCCAGATACGTAATGAAACAATGGATTAACAGAATCTCAATACGGCTAAGGCAAAAGAAAACTTATTGGAGACTAAAAAATGGTTCGGACACATTTTGTTTTAACAAGAAGATAGTTGATCAAGATTTCAAGCTTGTTGTTGTTGTTGTAGCCAGCTTGGCTACAGCTGGGGGGTGAGTGATGGTCTCCCGCCAACTTCATTTCAAAGTTGGCTCGTCCTGAACCACATATTTCTATGTGCGATCAACCATCATGAGGACTGGGACTTTTCCTTATAGACATTAAACCCTTAGGAATCTGCAAGCTAGCCTGACTTGTAAGGGTTGGCTAGTCTGTTCTCTGTTTATAGATAGTCCTCTAGCGAGACACTGGTCTTCTTCCTGTTTAACGTCCCCCAGCCAGACTAAGATAATCTTGATCAACGTAAGAAATTGCATACCTATGTACTAACTACCTACATATTACAATTATTACATAATAGTTTATAATGGTATGGGGAATGCAAAGCTTCTGAGAGAACAAATTTCATTACAGTGTACTCGACGAGACACCTTCTTGTTAATAAATGACCAGTCCAATCTAATTTAAATTACGAAGCAACAGGTGATGTTTTAATATAATAAAAAGTTTTGAAACATGCGAGGATAAAAGAAAGAAATTCATAGTAGGTATATATTATGATTAATTTTATAATAAATGTTTAGTATTGGTAACTTAAATTATAGAAAATAATTCATTTTTTTTATTCTAAAAGTAATACACACTCACACTTAATTCTGTAAAATATTAAAGGCACTATTTAAAATTATATTGTAATAGGTATTTGACATTCCATAAATTATTACATATCATTGGATAATTAGCCTCAATTGAACTATCAATTAATAGAATAGATTTATTCATATACTTTCATGAGTATACACTATACATACATAGTTCCTTGTAGGCATGAGTAAACAGTATACATACATAGTTCTTTGTAGGTCTGATTGCATACTAAGTATCATTCAGGAAATTGTCACGAGATTTGCTTCAATCAATCTTCGACAAACTAATTAGAATTTAAAATAAAAAGTTCAGAATAGCCAGACTTAGTTATGAGCATAGAATGAACTCGTGTAGCTAAGCCGCTGCTGATTCATCATTGCCCCTACACTCATCCACGCATGACCTCCCAGGCAGATGCATAGGACTCATAATGACTAGAGGTAAACAGAGAGGAGAAAAGTAATAAAAATAATTTTGATTGAAATTCCTGAATAAATTATCAATAGTGTTCTACTCTGAGTTCATTTTAAACTTCAATTAATTCCAAAATTGCATAACTGAATAATCTGGAAATTGGAAATTTAACACTTTTGTTTAGCGAGGTTTTGTAAAATTTCTTCATTCCTTCGACTATTTTGCTGAAAAATTACCGTCTATGTATTTCAATAGGAGTTTACTTACTACCTATACTCAGTTTTCTAATTCAAGTAAGTGTCAGGCTGGTTGTTTCCGAAATACCCCATTAAAGAAGACAAACATTTCTGGCGAATTAAACAATCAGTACTATTTGTTACTGAAATTCATTACAAGAAATACTTCTTGTGTGAAACAAGATAGAAAATAAATAAACAGGAGAGAACGTAGCTTGGTGACTACGTTCGTAACATCAAATCACAACTAGAACCACTCGGTGAGGCATGACCGGAGTCACGGGGAGCTCAGTGTCATTGCAGCTTCTGACGCTTGCTCTTCTTGGAATGACTGACGCGAGGGCAGGCGGGCTCGGGTTTCTTGGCTCTTCTTTGGTGAGGGGGAGGGGGAGGGGAGGGGGGGTGTCTAGGGAGGCGGGGGGGCCACGAGGGAGATGTCTGTGTTGAGCTGGCGCCGCCTGGCCCGTGTGATGGGCCCCAGCAGCTGCTGCTCGAACAGGGTGACCAGATCCGTGGGGGAGGCACTGCGGGGCGGCGGGGGGGCGACCACCTTGTGTTTCTTCCGAGGAGGGGAGGTGGTGGCGACGGCTATGGACTTGGAAGAAGAACTGCTGACTGACACCTCTTTGTGCTTTCGCTTCAGACCTGAACTCGCGGGAGGGGCTTGCAGCTGCTCTGACAGGGGTTTGCTACTGGAGGGGAGGGTCAGGGGGAGGTCGGGTTTCTTCTTCTTCCTGACGGGGGTGAGAGGCAGCGGCAGCGTGGAGGAGGGGGGGGAGGAGCCACTGGAGGAGGAGGAGAGGCTGGACAGGTACTCCTGCACGCGCGCCTCCCCGAAGTCAAACACGGTGGAGGCGGAGGCGTCCTTGTGGATGCGCTTGACAGGCTTGGCGGCGGCGGGGGCGGGGGCAGGTTGGGTGGAAGAGGTGGCGGAGGAGCTGGAGCTCAAGGAACTGGAGGTGGAGGAGAAGCTGCGGGAGTTGTCATTGGAGAGGTTCTTGTTCTTCCTGCGCTGAGCCAGCTTGGCGCTGGTCACGTCCTGCAGGCGGAACCCTGGAATATAAGGGGAGGGAGAGTTTAGTCAGAGGATACTTAAGTAGGAAGAACAACGAGTATTTGCTAGTGTTATAACTCTTTCATCATATATAAAATAAATATTTATTTAAAAAAAAACCCTTTTAATATAAAAATAATAAGATTTATTTCAACATTACTGTCAATGATGAAAATCCCTTTGATAACGGATAAACTTTTAGGAACAATTTGTTATCAGTGGACCAAAATAAACCAAAGAGAAGCCTCATATGAAAGCAAAGGTCATTACACTCTATTCTCACTGGAACGAAATAAGAAATACCTTCAGACTGGGGGACATTAAACAGGGCGAAGACCTAGAGGACTGTAAGCCTCAAACAAACCATCCAACCCAAAAAGCAAGGCTAGCTTGTAGTTGCGCAAGCGTTTAATGGCTCAAAAAGAAAAAGCCCAAGTGCTCACGATGGTTGATCGTACATAGAAATATGTGCTTGAGAACGAGCCAATTTTCCAACTAAAGTTGGATAGAGACCATCACTCCCCCAGCTGTGACTTATCTGGCTACAACGACACCAAAAACTCTAGCCAAGCTGGCTGCAACAACAACAACTCTCTCTAATAATTATTATGAAATGTGTGTTCCGGAACGAGCCAACTTTTCACTTAAGTTGGCCAGAAACCATCACTCCCCCAGCTGTAGCTAAGCTGGCTAGAGGAACAACAACTCTCATTAGAATGAACTAATAGTTACCTTCTTTCTGAGCCTGGTGGAAGGCGTGGAATGTGAGCTTGACCCTCATCTCTGCCGAGCGCTGGTTGGATGAGCCCAGCAGAATGTCAGGAGTCATCAGAGGAGTGGAGGAGACGTCACAACCATTGGTCCATGGGTTCGAGAGGAGATCGACCTGAGGGAAAGGAAATTATTAATTTATTTTTGCTTCAGATGTCTTTCAAATCCAGGTTATTCAAGAAGAAAATTATACCAGTCGTTCTGTGAACGATAAACCTCACACAAATTCTCTTTTTGACTCAAATGTCATATCAAATAAGAGGGAGATCGAGACCTTTCACTCAATAACCCACTCTCAAGCATAACGACATCGAAACCTTTTGATTAAATACTCCACTCGATGGGTTTTAATTAAAAAATATATTTAAAAAAAAAATATATATGTGATAGACAGTAATAGATAATACTGACGAACCTGGATATAATGGACTCAGATTATAATAGAAAACTGTTCATAATAGAGAAAATCTCAGGTCACTTGATTAGATGTAA
Source organism: Bactericera cockerelli (assembly GCA_024516035.1). Lineage (NCBI taxonomy): Eukaryota > Metazoa > Arthropoda > Insecta > Hemiptera > Triozidae > Bactericera > Bactericera cockerelli. The sequence goes on from CM044956.1 coordinate 53,958,967, forward strand.
TAGAGAAAGCTCTCTATAATAGCCTTTTTGCTCTGTCCCTTGGGTTCTATTAGTATCCACCAGGTTCAATTGATGTAACAAAAGACTCTTCCAATAGACTCAACTAAATAATAATCTACTCACCATGCGAATACGCTGGGCGGGGTTCACAGTGAGCAGACTCTTGGTCAGATCAATAGACTCCCCTAATACATAACAATCTACTCACCATGGGAATACGCTGGGCGGGTTCACAGTGAGCAGACTCTTGGTCAGATCAATAGACTCCCCTAATAGACAGTAATACATAACAATCTACTCACCATGGGAATACGCTGGGCGGGTTCACAGTGAGCAGACTCTTAGTCAGATCAATAGACTCCCCTTATAGACAGTAATACATAACAATCTACTCACCACGGGAATACGCTGGGCGGGGTTCACAGTGAGCAGACTCTTGGTCAGATCAATAGACTCCCCTAATACATAACAATCTACTCACCATGCGAATACGCTGGGCGGGGTTCACAGTGAGCAGACTCTTGGTCAGATCAATAGACTCCCCTAATACATAACAATCTACTCACCATGCGAATACGCTGGGCGGGGTTCACAGTGAGCAGACTCTTGGTCAGATCAATAGACTCCCCTAATACATAACAATCTACTCACCATGCGAATACGCTGGGCGGGGTTCACAGTGAGCAGACTCTTGGTCAGATCAATAGACTCCCCTAATACATAACAATCTACTCACCATGCGAATACGCTGGGCGGGTTCACAGTGAGCAGACTCTTGGTCAGATCCTTGGCCTCGGGTGAGACAGTGGCCCAGGCCTCCGCATCGAAGCTGAACTGGCCCTCCTTGATCCTGGCCATGACTGAGAGGGCTGTGTCGTCCCGGGACCTCGCGTGGAATGGGACTCGTCCGCACAGCATCGTGTACTGGGGGTGGCGTGGGAGCATGGGACGAGATTAGTATTAATACTGTTTTTCTTTCATATTTTTAAAACAGATTTCTTTGTAGAATCAAGAAAAGATTTCGTGTTTTTTTTTGTAGAATCAAGAATGTAGAAAAAACGGTATCCTACCATAAAAACAAATTTGAAGAGAATCGGTTTAGAATTTTTGGAGATACAAGCGATTTAGTAAAGAAATTTCGGAATATAGCGATAGTGAAAATCACTTGAAGTCATGATATTTTTCGGTTGCAATTATTCAACAAATTTGATCAAACTTTATTTACATTTTTTTTTATATACAAGTACAGTGAAAGGTATACTTAATTAAAGGTAAACAAAGTCTGATCAAGGGTGGTGATGGTGATAATGCCTTTGGCATTCTCTTCCGTGTCAGCTACTAGAGAGGGTCGGATTTTAGTAAATGAAAGGTGGAAATCCCACCAAGTGCAGTTAGCTAGTAGAAAGGGTGAGTGGAAATCCCACACCCCAGGCCAGAATAAGTTGGACCTGCGTGTCTTTAAAAGATTTTTCTAGAATAGCGCACGAATAGCTAACCCCTGAGCTATTCGTGCGCTATTGCTCGCTTGCCATGCGGAAGGTCGGGTTCGAACCCCCGCGCCGACAAAAAATTGTATTCATAATTTGGTTACAGTTCTTTGTTAAGGGATACCTTCCGGTGCGCTCGTGTTGACCCAGCACCTAAATGGGAAGTACTGTGTCAATTCTCGCCCATCAGAGGGAGGCATACTACGGGATGGGCAGGCTACACAACATAGACCACAAGCGTCTACAATAGCTCCTGTTTCATGACTACGAAATAAAAGAAAAGATTGTGAAACACTCATCTTAAAAAAAAAAAAAAAAAAAAAAAAAAAAAAAAAAAACTTCCACAAGAAAGAAAATGAAAGCAAAGCTCACCAAGATGACGCCCAGGCTCCACAGATCACAGGTCTCGTCGTACCCCCCCTTGTCTTGTCGCAACACCTCAGGGGCGGCGTACTGCAGGGTGAAGCAGGGGGTGTGCAGGGACTCCCGCTTCAGACAGGCGAACCCGAAGTCCACCACCTTGATGGTGTCGCCTGCCGGGTCCGAGAACAGGAGGTTCTGGGGGGGGGGACATTTTATTTATTTATTTACACCTTATTAATAGGACATATTATTATATACAACACAAACAATTACAAATTAAAATACAATAATAATTATAATAGAAGAAAAAAATAAAGAAAAAATGAAAAAATAAATAAATATATATATTATATGTGGTAACTAAAGGGCGGGGTTATTGCCTTTGGGAATCTCTTCCACCCAACCCTTTATTGAGTTATTTGTAATTGGGACAAGGGATTATTAATTTGTACATTCAAATGGGTACAGCCGGTACACGTCCATCCACTTTATGGATTTTTTTTATTTTTATTACATTAAATTATTACAGATTTTAAAATTACAGGTACCCTTTCTCAAGGTCGAAAAAAAGCTGTGTTCAGAAAGGGGAGTTAAGTATTTAAAGAACGCCAATGATTTGTGTTATTGTCCTAAGGCCTGACAAAACTGGTACGTATCTGTTTCACTTGAAATTAAAATTAACGTCAGTCACAGAGAGCAATCGCCCTCAATAGATACGAGTTTTTACTAATACAATATTTCGCTTTATGCATATCCTTTACAGATGGTATATAAATTCAGTCGTCTGTTGGTTAAAGCAAAGTAAAAATCACGCTTGTGGTAACCAGTTTCAGAATTCTGCCAGGATTTCTGTTCCTAGAGAGCACAAAATCTCACGGTGTGGAGAGATACGATGGACTTACCTCGGTTCAGGTCCGTGTACCAGCCTCTGAATGCAGAGTGAGATAGTATGGACTCTTACCTCGGGTTTCAGGTCCCGGTGTACCACGCCTCTGGAATGCATGAAGTGAGATAGTATGGACTCTTACCTCGGGTTTCAGGTCCCGGTGTACCACGCCTCTGGAATGCATGAAGTGAGATAGTATGGACTCTTACCTCGGGTTTCAGGTCCGGTGTACCACGCCTCTGGAATGCATGAAGTGAGATAGTATGGACTCTTACCTCGGGTTTCAGGTCTCGGTGTACCACGCCTCTGGAATGCATGAAGTGAGATAGTATGGACTCTTACCTCGGGTTTCAGGTCCCCGGTGTACCAACGCCTCTGGAATGCATGAAGTGAGATAGTATGGACTCTTACCTCGGGTTTCAGGTCTCGGTGTACCACGCCTCTGGAATGCATGAAGTGAACCGCCGACACCAGTTGCCGCATAATGTGACTCGCTTCACTCTCCGAGAACCCGCAGCGGCCTTTCTTTCGTATCCTGTCCAGCAGTTCACCGCCTTTGAGCAATTCTAGTATGAGATACGTGTGCACCTGGGAGGAATAGAGACGGTATTTAGTGAGATGCTGAGTAAAATAAAGAGATTTATAGGATTTCCAAAGTAAAAAAAAGTAGAAATCGATTATTATTAAACATTATTAGTTTTTTTTTACATGAAACACAATACTTCCGATTACTATAATTAGAAATTCATCGAAAGAAATAAATAAATTTAAAAAATATACATTTTGCTGTTAATCACAATCATGATATCATCACAATTACTGAAACTAGCTTCGCTAATTTTTGCTGAACTTGGGACTTGAACCACCGACCCATAACAAGTCCGCCGCCTTATCGATCAAGCTACTGAGGACGGTTATGAAAAAATAAATATTTCTGTAGAAATAATTAAAATGAGTGTTCCACAAGTAGTTCGTTTACATAAGAAAGAAAATGATAATTCCTAGAAATCTGGGACAGAAAAATATGAAAAACCTCTTCAACTTCAAATAAAGTACAAAGATATTCCTGGAAATAAATACTATTTTTATTTAAAGGAGAAATGAAATTAAATTTCTTGGAAATCTGCAGGAAAAAGGGTGAAAGCAATTGATCCTAATGGGTCAAATCATCTTTGTGTCAAGTAGAAAGATATCCCCACGCCCCTAGACATGCTTACACAGATAAATGGGAAATATATTGTGAGTGGTAGGGCATGGAATGGGATAAAAGTCCTCGTATCTATTTTTACAGAAGAGCGCAGATACTGAACGCTCACTCATTTGAATGACCAACAAAAGAAACGTCTTGGACAAGAAAATTTCCCTTGTCACATAATTATTCATGTGTGTGGGATCTAAAAAATTGCCAATATAGAATAGATTTTCCCTTCTGGGACTTCCCATTGTAAACACAGAGGGAAACACGTCAATCTGTTTGAGTAATGGTGAGTCTCTAGAGGAATTTTTTTTTCATCACAAAAAAAAACATCAGATTTGTAGAAGAGATTTAGTCTGTTGATTCGTTTATGTACCGCGAATGGAAATGAAAGCTTTTAATCGTTATTATTTAGCCATTTACCTGGCAAGATGCCAACTTGTGTGGAGTTCTTTCATTGTTTTCCCGACCCCTACTTGATGAACACACGAAAACAGTCTACATTTACTACCATGAGAAGTAAAGAATGATTTTTTCTTCATTATTATTATCTTATCATCATCATTGTGTAGCTTCGTCGATTTCAACGGTTGCCAAATTCAATAGTGCAGCATTAAATAGAAGTGGTGTATTATTATTTTTTTACCAGGGGGCTGATAATTGACAAGGGTCCCCAGAACCATGTTAGAGTTTCTCTTCTTATCCTTTATAAGAATATTGGAAAGATTTTATTTCCAATAGTATACAAGATAAGAAGAAAGAACTCTGTGATTGATGTCATTTTTACACCATCAGCTCAGGTGGACTGGGACCATGGAGTTGCCAAGCTCCAAGAATAATCTTGTAAATGTCTGTTTATGTCAAGCATAAGGAGAGTAACTAATTCTCAACATAACATTGTTTTAAAGATTACATGCAGATTTGAACTTTCATCTGCGCAATCGTTCTGCGGTTTCAGCGTTCTTACAAGAACTGGTGTCCAGGTGGTGGCATAACTGAACCCTGTGGCAGTACCCTTCTTTCTCCATGCCACTCTTCTTCTTTTTTTAAAATGGTACTGTCTACACATGCTGGCATAGCAAGGTAACTACACCAACATGCAATAAATGACAAAGGATGGGTACATAATACATATACACATTCATAATTACATTTACGAAGATCATACTGTGTTAAAATTTGTTATAAAAATAAACTTGGTTTTTCATCAAGTAGATTGTACAGTTTCATTGCTAAGTTCAATGGTGATTTAGTGCTTTTTTTTGGAAATACAAATAGAATGGTGGGGTTGGGTCTGGTCGTTCTATGTGAAATTTTAAATTTGGTATGTTCTAGTAGGGGGTGTTTATTTGGAGTTTAGAATTTTCGCAAGTTCAGTTTTTTTCTTCTCTACGTTTCCCGTTCGGGCGGCGTCGGTACTCACCTCGTCCTGGAAGACGCAGTGCAGGTTCACGATGTTCGGGTGTCCCTGGCAGGCCCGCAGGAGGTTGATCTCCTCCGAGCAATCGATCTTCCGGCTGATGATCTTCACGGCGTACGCCTGGCCCGAGCTCTTCTCCACACACCGGCGACACACGGAGTAGCTGCCGTCGCCCAGGATGCCGGACTTGTCCAGGTCGATGTCATACTGCTCGAAGAACAGAGAGCCCTGCGCACACGAGAAGGAAATGTGTTGTTTTTAGTTTATTAAGAAGACTTGGAAGCTCTATTTTATTTATTTAGAAACTCTTTATTAGTAGAACATATATACAGACAAATAATGGTAAAAATTAAATATAAAAATTGACAATATTAATAATATAAACAAGAGAAAAAAAAATAAACAAAATATATACACATGTCCTAACTACAGGGCGGGGTTATTGCCTATGGCAATCTCTTCCACCCAACCCTTAACTCTATTGAGGCAGTACTAATACAGACAATACAATTAGAGGGTTTGATGGTAACTTTTTTACAATAGTTTAACGTATTTATTTATTTACATTTTATTTCAACACATAAAATATGAATAGACAATTGGACATGAAGAAAACAGCATTGTAACATAATTAAGCAGGTAAATATATCAGTTGTTTTGTAATCTGGGGCAATGTTAATCCCTTATGCATTCTCTACAGCTTAATCCCGAACTATGGGTTACGTATCGTGAGTAATGCTTGAAAAATGGTCACGAAATAAATCCTCCATAGAAAAATAGAACAAACAGAAGCCTCTTCAACGGAATTTCAAACATGTATTTATATTAATGATTTTTTTTTTTTTTTTCTCTCAAATATAATGTACAGAAAACCACTTTTGATCATCGTGCTCAAACGGAACGTTCAAAATATCTCTGCATCTTCAATAGCAGCATTACAACACCGCCAAGCATAAAACGTGACAAAATATCTGAAGGTTTCAATAATTAAAATCTGGGTCAAAGTCAAGCGAACAGATAAGATCCAAAAATAAATGCAATGATTTATTTATAGAGCTCGGGACTTGTGTCAAAAAACAATATTATTGGGAGATAAACTCATTTTGATAGCGGCTTGTTTGAGGTTTTTCGCAACCAATGAAAAACAAAGAACACGATGGCAATATTGTGAAAACTATAAGGTCCCTTTTGTGTTGAACATTGGACTCCGCACCATGACCTCCATTTTCTTTTCTTTAATAAACGTAAATTCACTTATCACTGATTCACACATATTTTTCTTTTGCCAGTTGAATATTCTCTTAGTCACCAGTACATTTAGTACCGAACACAAGGTGCATAACCTCGTACATGTACAATATGTACATTGTACACCTTTTCATTTTAAACGTTAACTTCACTCCTCATAGGGTGGCGTCATCTTGAACGATGGTAGCTAGACATTGGAGGAATGACTCAGCACTTACACCACTGTCTTTACAAGAAGGCTAACATTGACAAGGGCCCCCAGAACCAAGCCAATGCTGGTCTAAGCCCTTTTTGTAGTCCCCCAGCCAGACTGCTGGTCTACTCCCTGTTTATAGTCCCCCAGCCAGACTAATCTCAATTTTTATTACCCATTGAAGTTCGAGTAAGTGAGGACTCAAACCTCAGAATTATTCACTCGAACTACAATTTAATTTATATTTCAACACAACATTCATAATAAAAGGGAAAATACGAGTAGTTTTAAATAAAATAAAAGTAACAATCGCATTTGAAATACGAAAAAAATAAAATTTAAAATGGAAAACCAAACTTTCGTTAATCCCGATTCCAAATTCCTGAAGCCTTTACTCAAGAAATATAAATTTAGCAAAGACTAGCGTGGGGAAACGCTGATAAAACATCATAAATACGAATCTTCAACCAACACCTTAATAAATGCAAGCTTGCTAGTTTTCATCCGTGGTGTCATCCTCTTAGCTTTTTAACGTAATATGTTTCATGAACATGGGGAGGGAGGGAGGGAGGGAGGGAGGGGGAGAGAGAGCAAGAGAGAGAGTGTGTGTGAGAGGGAGAGAGAGAGAAAGAGGAATCCCAAGAAGTAGGAAAGATACGGGAAGGGGAGGAAACAAAAGAAGGGAGATAGAGAGAATGAATGAGAACAGAGAGGGGAGGGAAAATATGTAAAAGGGTAAATAGAAAGGGATGCATGAAGAGAGAGAGAGAGAGAGAGAGAGAACGAAGGATATAAAAGCTCAACAGTGTAGAACAAAATTGAGGTGACCCGATAACCCAAATACAAGAAGAGCGTAAAACATAAAGAGTATAATACTCTCCTCCTTCTCCCTCCTCATAGAATTCTTTCCCGTCCTCTTCCCTCTGTTTGAGAATGATATGATTTCCTCTCTTTACCCGTCTCACTTTCTCTATCTTTTTTTTTCTCCTGTATCTCTCTCTCTTTAACTCTGTTTCTCTTCTTTTACCTAATCTTCCTAAATAGAGTATTTTACTATATATTATGTAATATTTACTTCCCTTTTACCATCTCCCACTCTTTCCTTATATTTACATTATGTTCTCTTACTACTCCTCCTTCGTCAATCTCTTCTTCCTACCTCTTGTCTCGATTGAATGAGAACTCTGTGGAAACTAGGACAGTGAACTAGATATTCGACTCGAAGACAAAGCTACTAGAGATAAAGATATTCGACTCAAAGACAAAGCTACTAGAGATAAAGATATTCGACTCAAAGACAAAGCTACTAGAGATAAAGATATTCAACTCAAAGACAAAGCTACTAGAGATAAAGATATTCGACTCAAAGACAAATCTACTAGAGATAAAGATATTCAACTCAAAGACAAAGCTACTAGAGATAAAGATATTCGACTCAAAGACAAAGCTACTAGAGATAAAGATATTCAACTCAAAGACAAAGCTACTAGAGATAAAGATATTCGACTCAAAGACAAATCTACTAGAGATAAAGACGAAGCTACTATAGATATAGATACTCAAAACAAAGACAAAGCTACTAGAGATAAAGATATTCGACTCAAAGACAAATCTACTAGAGATAAAGACGAAGCTACTATAGATATAGATACTCAAAACAAAGACAAAGCTACTAGAGATAAAGATATTCAACTCAAAGACAAAGCTACTAGAGATAAAGAAGAAGCGACTATAGATATAGACACTCAATACAAAGACAAAGGTTTTCTCCGTCACAGAGGAATTCCATGCAAGATTAGCTTTCCAAACTACGATGAGAAGATTGAGAAGAGAGTCAGGGAAAAAACTTTCTAAATTAGTCAGAAAAACGGGTACAACGCAGTACCGCGGTATAATGTGACTAAATAATTGAGTTAACCGAGTAAGAAGTATCTACTTGTGGGAGTTTGAAAAGGTAAAAGACATTACGTTGGCTGAAGTGGAAGAGATTGCCATAGGCAATAACCCCACCCTTTCGTTAGGACATCTGTATATATTTTATCCCTGTTATCTATGTTGTTTATCTTTTTTTTTTATTGTTTATATTGTTCCAAATTTTGTACATATTTTAATTTTCATCCATCATTACCACTAGTGATTTATTTCTTTCTTTTTTTCAGTTTTTTTAGCTAATTTACTCAGTTGTATATTTTTTTTTCTTTTTAGAAGAGGAATTTGTTGCTAGTGTGAGACCTGTGTTATCTGTGGTAAGTCATACTGATGATCGAGCGCAGATGTGGTGTTGGTTACAGCACTCCAATCTCTTGGTATGGAGGTCCTAGCAAATGCGTTTGAGGACGACAAGTGACCAACTCCTATTTAGCTACCTAGCTTCTCAATAATAGCTACATGAACGTCTCATTAATACTGTGGTCGGATATGGAATTCAATCCCAGATCCTTACATAAGCAACCACCTAGCCACTAGAACTGGACCATGTAATTTATCTGTCCTTGGATTTTTTTTTTTTTTTTTGGGTGGGGTGGGATTTAACGTCGCTTTCAACTGCATGGTTATATATTATCACGACGGCTAATGTCCTTAGATTAATACGTGGAAATGTAGGTTCATCTTGGAATTTATTGCGTGTAATAATGGCGACGTATGAGAGTATCACAAGTTAAAGCAATGAAATTACCTTGGCTGCACTAGCGCTGATAAATTATCTCAGGATGCACCCAGAAGCCTAATTGGAATTGGAAGCCCCCCCCCCCCCCCACCCCGCCCTCTCTCCGACTGCCAAAACCCTCCCATCACGTCGCTCGAATTTTCCGCTAAAAAAGCGAGCCCTTCGCCTCTCATTTATAACTCATTTAAAATTCAACGTAGCATAAAGTTGTAAACAGTCCGGGCGGAGAGACAAAACGGAGAGGAAACGAGACAAATGGTGAGATAGAGGGGATATAGGTAAGGATAGAGGGAATGGGTGAGAGCAGGTAATGGGTGAAGAAGAATGGGGAAGATATTGGGATGAGGAAAGGAGAGGAATAATGGGTGAGGAAGAGAGGGGATGAGATAGGGTAAGGTAGAGAGGGGATAATGGGTGAGGCGAGAGGGATAATGGGTGAAGGAGAGGGTATGGTGAGGAGAGATGGGTAATGGGTGAGGAGAAGGGGTAATGGGAGGAGAGATGGGTAATAGGTCAGGAGAAGGGGTAATGGGTGAGGAGAGATGGTAATAGGTCAGGAGAGAGGGGCAATGGGTGAGGAAAGTGGGAATAGGTCGAGAGAGAGGAAAATGGGTGAGAGAGAGGAAAGCAGAGAATAATAGTGGAAGAAAGCAAAGGAGGTGAGGGGACAGAAGAAAAAAAACGATGCAGAACATATTTCTAAGGATTTCAATTCAAGAAGCAGGAGGAGCGGGATTGAAGAAAGAAGAACACAAAGAAGAGGGCAGGAGCACTGGAGTGGGGTTAGAAATAGGGAGAGAGAGAGAGGTAGAGAGAGAGAGAAGAGAAAGAGAGAGAGAGAAAGGTTGGAAGAGGATTTCAGTTTGACAGGAACGGAAAGGGAAAGCGGAAGAAAACAAAAAGAAAGAGAAGAGGAAAGATGGTTGAAGTATTATTATTGAAAATTCTTATTAACTTGAAGACGAGGAAGGAGAAGAAATCCATGGCTTTTTCCTTCTCTTAATTTTATGAAACAGGGAAATTTAATATTGAGAGCAGAAATTACTAGGTGTAAATAATGTGTGCAGACCTCGAGTAGTTACACATAATTATTCACGCTGAGTTAGTGGATCCGTCGCCGGCTGTAGGGTTGGTAAGATTACTCTACTAGAATTTGTAGGGATCTCCTATCTCTATTTGACGCACTCCCCAATGCACATAGGGCACACATAAACAATAGGGCAATAGAGAGAGTTCACTTGCTTGACTAAGGCTGAATACTTCAAAGAATATAAATTATTTGTTATTTGTCTTTTTTTATTTAAAACCCCTAAAAAAACACGATTAACTAATATGAGAGAACTAAAGTTCATTTAAATACATTTGTAACAACATCGTTGGGTTGGGTGGAAGAGATTGCCATAAGCAATAACCCCGTCCTTTAGTTAGGACATATGTTTATCAATATATATTTTTCTATTCTTTTTCCTTTTTATTGTTTATATTGTTTCCATTTCTTAATTGTTATAATAATTATTTGTACTGTACAAATGTCTTTAATATCTAAGAAAGTGTTTAATGATAATAATAATCGTTGGTGAATTATTGGCGATGAATTTCGTCTATTGATCATGAGGATAACTTACCTTGAATTTACAAGCTACGAGATTAGAGGTGTTGGGTCTCTTGTCTAGGGAGGGCTGGAAGATCTCGTTGCTAATAATATTCTCGCTGAACAAGACAGAGGGCGAGACATAGGAGTAGCCCTGAAAATGAAGAAACGGACACAATGAATATCTCGATGTCTGTATCATTAGAGACCTTTTCTAGACTGCTGAAATAAAGGGACTTGTTAGTCTCACCTTGGAAGTATAAATAAGGTAATTTCTATTCTATTCTACAGTCACACTTGGATATAAGAGAATTCAAGGGACTGGAATATTTTTCACTTATATCCAGGTTTCCCTTATAAATAGGTTATTTTTCCTTTAAAGAGAGTTAGATTAATATAGGCCGGTTGTCTGGCGCTACTTGACGAGCGCTCTCCTTCCGGCGAGCTTGATATGCCAGTACTTCAAAAAGTTAATTTAATTAAAAGATCAACTTTTGAAAATTTGACTTTTTTTTGCATAACGCTAATGAGCCTGTCATTGATAAGAATGGAAAATTTCAGGTCAATCCGACTTGTGGTTCTCGAGTTTTACGATGACAAACATATATACATACATACACACACAAACGAATCATTTTATAATATAGGATTATATAGGATAGTTCCGAGAATGGGGACATAGTTCTTGGAAATTGAAGAGCTAATTAATTGAGAGTCGTGCATAAAATTTTCCGTAATGGGGACTCAGTTCCTGGTAATGGGCACAAAATTCATCAACATTTTGACATAGTTCCTGCGAATGGGAACAATTTTATTCACCAGTCATATCTGTCTAAGTAAATGCCAACTCCTCACCCTCAGTTGATGTGGGTATTGCAAGTTGAGCATTTCATGAGTACCAAAATAGACGGCCTAATGCCCTACTATGATAGATTACACTCATTTGTTTCTGGAGGGACTTTGTTGAAAGAAAATCCCATGTGCTGCTTCCATTATTTATTAGTTTTATTACTATTGCACCTTGTATGATAGACGGAAAGTAACAAAGGAACAGATAACAAGTTCGAAGGGATAGTACACTGGTAGTCAAGTGGTTAACGCGCTAGTCTGGTAATCCAGGGATCTGTTGGTTCGAATCCCACACAGTGCATGAATTTAAGTTTGTGGCCACATAACAATAAGACTCTGAGGGTTAGGTGGTAGAAAATGCTTTGAGAACTAACCTCGCCTAGTGGTTACCTTCCACTAAAGAGTATTATTAATATTATTATTATTATGAGCGATGGCTCTTTATTACCTCTCCGATTAACATTCATCACCTGATGACTGCTGGAGTAAAGGGACTTTCCAGTCTTACCTCAGCAGTATAAACAATCTATATTCTATTCTATTCTATCTCTCTTCCTCTTCCACGCTTGTGTGGAGATTCTGTACTTCCATCCACTAACCTTGATCGCCCACCTCTATTTCCACCTAAACTAATCACGTCCTCTTCCTCCCCCCCCCCCTCCTCCTCCTCCTCATCTCTCCTATTCCTGAACCCTCCCTCCCTCCTATCTGCCTCAAGTAACAAACATCTGGGTAGTAAATTTACTGTACCAAGTAGAAAATTGCACTTGAGTAGGTCGATTATTCATCTACTTCAGCATTTTGATATTTATTTTTTTCTCATCTCTCTCATTGTTTTTCATACTTTTCATTTTCTTGTGCTGCTTTTGTTTTATTTTAATTCTCGTTCTCGAAAAAAAAAATGCATCGCTTCTGCTGTGTTTGAAATTCTACTTCATCATAACAACTGTTGTGTGTATATACTTTTCTATTCATTCTTGTTGTTCTTGTTGTTTTCAGCTAAAAGATTAAAAACTTTCTGCAACCACGTCAGATGTCTTGATAGGAAACCCGTACTCAAATTCCCCATTCTCATATTTTATTACCAATTTACACCACTTATGTGGTAGTTTTGTTTATTGAAAAATTACAATTACAAGATTTATACACCGGTTCCCTTCAGAACACCGAAGTTAAGCGACATCCAGCGAGGTTAAGACTTGGATGGGTGACCATTCAAATTCTAATTCTCGTGACGCTGGCTTTTCCCGGCCCCACTCAGGCTGGGTGAGGTCAATGTGAGGGTAAAACCCCCGTCGTGATATGACCATGGCAGTTGAAAGCGACGTTAAACCCCACTTAAAAAAAAAAAAAAAATACAATGTAGAAAAAAAAGAGGAAATAATTGTTATGCTAATTTTTTAGCAGGTTCGATACATATTTGCATGTATGTTAGGTGATGACCTTAACATATAGATATCTACCTATCTATGGGTATGTACGAGTATGAAGAGTAATGATCTCCTGTTATTCCATTAACACGTATGAGACGGGTCCTATTTTCTATAGTTTGTACGCTGGGACGGTTTCAAATTAGGGTATGTGTTCCAAATATGACAACAACAAAAAAAAATTGGGACGGGCGAGTACAAAAATATATTAATAATAGCATAATCTGTGCCCACCGGTAGGTCACGTTACAAGGGAAATTGAAAAAAAAACGTGACCCACCGGTGGGCACGCCGTCTCATACGTGTTAATAAAATTCCATTCTCATATTTAACAACACGAATTGTAATAACAATACTCTTTAGTGGAAGGTAACCACAAGGCGAGGTTCATGCTCACAGCATTTTCTAACCCTCAGAGTTTTATCATAATGTGGTCACAAACTGAAATTAATTCGAATTGGATTCGAACCAACGGATCCCTACGCTACCTGGATTACCAGACTAGCGCGTTAACCACTTGACTACCAGTGCACTTAAGGAGAAACTGGAACAGTACAATTTCCATTTTCAATTTTTCAATCTACAAAAGGAAAATGGCGGCGGGAGGAAAACACAGAAGCCGTCTTCATCCTCATCAATAAAAATGAAACCATGAATATCAACATGATCATCTCGCACACTTGAAATACTTCTCAAATCATTTAGGTTAGAAAATCATGTGTTCCCAAGGTCAGCATGTATCTATTCGTTACAAGTACATAAGCATCACATGATCAACAAATTGCAAACCATTCTCTACATTACACGGTGGATGTATGAACAAAAGTATGGCTGATTGTTAGCATAGGATATATTTATCACACTGTCTTCTTTATTCCACTGACAATCATAATGATTACCATTTTGGATAGCCTTGACAACATCGCGTATGATATATCGGGGAATGTGCAATATGCTGGGTGTATATTTGCTATGTATAGTTTTACATGTACAAGTGTTTCTTTCTGTAATACATAAAAATATTAAGCATACTCTAGCGAGTGAATGTGCCATACCGGTGAAGAGAGAGGGGAGATAAGAGAGAGAGAGAATTTGAACATAAAAGGATCTGGTATAAATATTAGTGGATGTGTCGTTTGTCCCAATGCTTTTTTACGCTCAGATTATACTCCCACTTTGAAAATATTTTTTTGTTTGCTCAACCTGTATTTTGAGACTGGCAATACATTGAACTCTTTGCATCAATGTACTTACAGTTGTTTGGTAGAAAAGTATTAATATTCTTCATAATTATATACACATAAATAAATAATATGATCGAAATAATTTGAAGATAGAAAACACTTGGTTTTTCTTGTTTTAAATAATTATTTATTTTCAGATGGCCATTTCGCCAGTTACGTAAAACAAAAAAAGCCCAGTGTTTTCTATCATCAAATTATTTCGATGTTTATTTGTTTTACCAAGAGTTGTGTATAATTATAAGTTTTTCCTGAGAACTTATATATTTCGAATATTATGAATCAGAAAACATACTTTCCTTCTCTAGAGCAGCGGTCGGCAACCTGGGGTCCGCGGACCCCAGGGGTCCGCGAGAGCTAAATTGGGGGTCCGCGAAGTCATTTCAGGATTTAAAAAAAAAGAAGAAAAAATAGCTCATGAACTCGAATCATAAATTGCATCCGCATGCAAGTCCAAACCTGAGTTTTTCTTGTTTCTCCCGAGTCTCGGGAATCTCAATAATCCCAATTCATAGTGAATGTTTATTAAGTTTAGTTCTCCTTGATTTGTGCGTTAGGTAGGTGGTAGGTAAGTCATTAATTTTCTTTTCGTTTTATTTTCATGTTTCAATAAAGAAACAAATCCATTAAGATAACCATTTACATATCTACCTACTTTTCTTTCATACCCCCCCCCCCCCCCTCCCACACGCTTTTGTAATGTGGGGGTCCCTCAAAAAAATCCGAGATAAGCTAGGGGTCCGCGTAGTTCAAAAGGTTGCCGACCGCTGCTCTAGAGTAATTGTGCGTCAGGGCAAGATGCCTTCAGAGTGTACAGAAGGCACATCTACTAGTGTCATACATCATAAAACTAATGCACTTTGGGTGCTATTATAAATTGTCATTCTTAACTATTGATTATTCCATCAACGCCAAATTTTAACCCTTTTATAGCCTAATTTTAACCCATTTATAGCTTAATTTTAACCCATTTTTAGCTTAATTTAACCCATTTTCAGGTTATTTTAACCCATTTTTTATGAAAATTTCATGGATGAAAGACTTCTAACAACAACTCTTGTGAAACAATATACTTACTTTGAATATTTTGTCAAAGTTGGGAGGTACTATTGCTGGAGAATCGGCCGGGATCATTTTGGTGAACTCGTCCGAGAAATTGCTAACGTCTAATTCATTTGAGATCTTTGGTACGAAGGGGGCGGGGATCTTCTTGGTGGCCAAGTCGTTCCAGTCTATCACCTGGAGAGAAAAACAGGGTGAAATATATTAACTTTAGCTATTATTATTATTATTATTATTTTTTTGGTTGAAGGCAGGAAAAAATCTTTTAAAGACACCCAGGTCATCCTGACTTGGGGTGTGGGATTTCCACCACTAAAAACCCACCTTCCCAAAGAACTAACCGCACCTGGAACCGAAAAATATCATTACTTCAAGTTGGTGAATATTATTGGTGAACACTTTATTAATATAGACATTTATATACAAACAAGTAATGACAAACATTAGTAACAATATAAACAAGAAAAAATGAGCGAGGAAAAAAAAAAAAACAACAAAATATATAAAGATGTCCCAACTAAAGGGTGGGGGTATTGCCTATGGCAATCTCTTCCGCCCAACCCTTTAAGAGATAATATGAAGTTAGCCATTCTCTTCCTAGTTATTCTATTTCAGGAACTAAAAAATAAGAATATATCGTAAGAAAACCAAATGAAATAAATACATTAAAGAGTTGTCCTAATTATAATAGACCCAAGGTACCTAACCACTAGGCGAGGATAATTCTGAGAACATTTTCGACCACCTAACTCTCAGAGTGCTCAAATAAATGATTATTATATCTCGAATTCAACCATTAATTATTATTATTGTTCAACGGCTAACTTCATAGTATCTCTTAACACAATGGAAAGGGAAGATTATGACCAAAGCAAAAATATGGTTGGAAGAGAGAGAAAGGGAAACGTAAAAGTAATGTGATGTATAGGTGTAATAAAAACGAATATGAAGCAGAAAATGAGAAAAAAGCGAGGGAGAAATAGGAAAGAAGCAGAGAAAGGAGGGAGAGAGAGAAGAGGGAAGAGATAAGATAGAAAGTCACATGTGAATCATCTTAAATAAAGAAGATATAAAAAGAAACAATGGGATATGTGGCCCAGCTATTTATAGAAGACGCTGTACAGGGTTAGAGCGAAGATGTCCTAGTTTGGCGCATGGAAATGCAACATGATGGCGTGACAGAGAAACATAAAGTAGAGGAGAGGGGTGGGCGGGGAGTTTTCTCCTCAAGCGTAGAAGAAAAGCTCTCCCAAAGTCAGAGTAAACTTCTTTGTTCTATAAACAATTTTGGAAAGAAATAATCACACAGTAAAGAAAAATAATGATATTACCGAATGCAAAACCAACTATCGCACGATGACATTGGTTGTTTAAGAGATGTATGTAATAATAATACTCCTTTGAGGTAGGTTTTCTTACACCTAACTCTCAGAGTGTCAATATTATGAAATAGTACCTTCAGGATAATAATATCAACAATAATATCGCCTTTCTTATGCTGTCTGATTAGGATTATCGAGTCCCATTATTCGAGCAGTAAGCCCAAGACGATATACGTATTATGTGGTCAAAATCCCAAATGGGAGAATAAACTGTCATGTATCGACTGGGTTTCGAACCCGCGACCTCCAGATTACCATGCACATCTAAGTTCAAGTCCTCACTCGTGTGTTTCTACTTACATTGAAGAAGGGATGCCTCTTCAGTTCCTCTGCATCCAGGTCGCCCCCACCTAACCTCCGGCGAGGGTCCTTGACTAGGAGACGACTGATGAAGTCAGCCACATCCGGGGACAAGTCCTCGGGGATGGGGGGCTCCGTCTTGAGGATTCGTCTGGGGACAGAAGAGGAAGACAATGAGTCATTTATTTATTTACACTTAATTTTTTATACAATACATACAACAATAAATTATTAACAAAGATAAAAAAAAAAAATTAACAATAGGTATTTACAAAATAAGATATGGAAAAAAAATAATAAATTTAAATGTACAATGTATTGTAATCCGGGGCGAAGTTAATGCCTTAGGCATTCTCTGCCACTTAACCCCGTCTCTGCCACTTAACAAGTCATAAAGAAAAGGGTTCATTTTTTTTTTTAACGTCGCTTCCAACCGCATGGTCATATCACGACGAGGGTGTTACCCTCCTTTCGCAGGAAACTCACAAACTTGCTACCCACAATAACCTCATCCAGCCTGGTTTGGGCCGGAATGTCACTTCTATATCCCAAACGAAGTCTTCACCTCGCTGGACGTTGCTTAATTTCGTTGATCCTCCGAGAACCGGTGAATTCAACGCGCCATCGATGCTGGCTGTTCAATTTTTTATTTATCTATTACTTATCACAATTTGTTTCATTTTTTTATTATTACAAGTAGGTACTACATATTACAATAATAAATACAATTCATGATAATTATATTTTTCAAATTGATGGAACTGATTTACCACCAACGGGTTTTGATTTGTTCGCTTTACCAATGTAATAACAACGAAAAAATATTTTAATCGTTTAGAATCTTTTTCAACGTCCTGCAAATGGAGGGTAACACCCCCGTCGCTATATGACCATTCAGTTGAAAGCGAATTTAGACCTAAATATAGAGAGAGAGAGAAAAAAAATCAAAATCATCTCTCTACATTTGACGGATGATGAAACATCACCGAGCGTGATTCCACGCCGGAGACTGCAATATCATCTATAGCCCAGGAAGGTAGCCCCGATAAATTCTCGAGATAATTGGTTATCGAATAGAAATCAGCGAGCTAGTTGACGGATAAATTAAATGGCACAATGTCGTCCTGTCCGATAAGCCGTGCAAATGATTCGCGATAAAAGTCGAAGCCATTAGAGTCAGGCCGAATCGGTTTCGAGACGATATTTATTCGCCTGCCTGTGGACACGATTATCCATGGGTTAATGTTCTGGCTGGACAACTAATCAGACAAGCTTTGCGAACGTGACGAAGAGGGAAGGATTCTGAGGAGAGGAGAGGAGGAGAGGAGGAGGAAGGAGAGGAGGAGGAGGAGAGAGGAGGAGAGGAGAGGAGGAGGAGGAGAGGAGAGGAGGGTAGGAGGAGGAGGAGGAGGAGGAGGAGGGGGAGGAGAGGAGGAGGAAGGAGAGGAGGAGGAGGAGAGAGGAGGAGGAGAGAGGAGGAGAGGAGGAGGAGGAGGAGGAGGAGAGAAGGGGAGGAGAAGGAGAGGAGGAGGAGGAGAAGGAGAAGGAGGAGGAGTAGAGGAGGAGGAGGAGGAGGAGGAGGAAGGAGGAGGAGAGGAGGAGGAGAAGGAGGGGGGAGGAGGAGGAGAAGGAGAAGGAGGAGGAGGAGAAGGAGAAGGAGGAGGAGTAGAAGGAGGAGGAGGAGGAGGAGAAGGAGGAGGAGGAGGAGGAGGAGAAGGAGGAGGAGGGGAGGAGGAGAAGGAGAAGGAGGAGGAGGAGAAGGAGAAGGAGGAGGAGTAGAAGGAGGAGGAGAAGAGGAGGAGGAGGAGGAGGAGGAGAGGAGAAGGAGGAGGAGGAGAAGGAGGAGGAGGAGGAGGAGGAGGAGGAGTAGGAGGAGGAGAGGAGGAGAAGGAGGAGGAGGAGGAGGAGGAGGAGGAGTAGGAGGAGGAGGAGGAGGAGAGAGTAGGAGGAGGAGGAGGAGGAGGAGGAGGAGGAGGAGGAGGAGGAGAGGAGTAGGAGGAGGAGAAGGAGGAGGAGGAGGAGGAGGAGGAGGAGGAGGAGGAGGAGGAGGAGGAGGAGGAGGAGGAGGAGGAGGAGGAGGAGGAGGAGGAGGAGGAGGAGGAGAGGAGGAGGAGGAGGAGGGAGGAGGAGGAGGAGGAGGAGGAGGAGGAGGAGGAGGAGGAGGAGGAGGAGGAGGAGGAGGAGGAGGAGGAGTAGAAAGAGGAGGAGAAGGAGGAGAAGGAGGAGGAGGAGGAGGAGGAGGAGGAGTAGGAGAAGGAGGAGGAGGAGAAGGAGGAGGAGAAGGAGGAGGAGAAGGAGGAGGAGAAGGAGGAGGAGGAGGAGGAGGAGAAGGAGGTGTAGAAGGAAATAATGGGATTTGAAGAGATTTCCAAGTTTTCCGAGTAAAAAAGAAAATCCAAGGCAAGGTACGAATAAGATGGATACAATAAAATTTATGTTGGTACCTTATTAGGTTTAGAGAATGAAAGTTTTCTTTTTTTTTCTGTCTCTCTCTCCCCCCCCTTCCTTTTCTTCTTCTTCTTCTCAATCCTACGCTCCTACCCACAAAGTCAGCCACTCACTCCCCTCTCTGTTACCTCCAGGTAAGTGGACCCTGACTCTGACTAACCTGAATTGGTAAGTACAGTAGGAGTATAAAAAAAATTGGCCTAAGGCCTTCTCTGCCTTAGGCCTTCTCTGCCACTCTCCCAATATTTGAAGAGTTGAATTCTTCTTCTTTTTCTACGTCTTTCCCAACTCAGATAGTGTCGACATTTCTTCTTAACAGCCTTTTCCATGTCCCCCGATTTTGTGCCAGACTCATGGTCACATTTTTTCTAATAATGTTGAAATGAAACTTTATTTCAAAAATTCATATAAAAAATAGGGCGAAGGCCGAGAAAGCCCCTTTCTTTGGCCTCCCGGGCAGGTTGTTGCATCACCAAGTTCACTGGTACAAGATCCTGTCTGCGTGAAGATGGCAAACTTTCACTTGCAACTCAGTTCCTGATAATCTCAGCACATTGTACGGTATCATCAGCGCGATAGAGAATGTGGTTTGTTTAATAGGTTCGCGATTGATTGATGTATATGCGGGGACACTCCATGGTAGCAGGTATAGTCACTACAGGGGAGGTATTTCATAAATAACTTCCTAATTTGGCACATGCACCCTTCCAATTTTAAGTGTTTCTTGAGAAAAGACACGAACATGGCAGATTTTAATCAGATTATATATTTAGAAATTAGAATTTGTAGACCAAATGTCGACTTTTAATTGATTCTCAATGTCTTTAATGTCGACTTATTCATTTTTAAGAATGTGTTCAAAGAATATTTTTTTCATTTGTTTCATGTATTATTCTTGTGTTCATGTAATTTTTGTGTGACATGTATTGTACCATGGGCTAGCCCCGTCCAAATATATGCAAATATATTTATAATTAATTAATCACTTAACCAGTCTAGTACTTCAAGTGAAGAGGAAAGAGATTTGCTTCATGAAATAGGCCCCTGGACTCCTGTGATAGCAGACACAGGCGAATCTAGTATTGAATATTACCGACCAATTATCAAAGAATTGAATATAGGTTGCCTATCAGTGACTGCTGCGCTACTTGGACGCTAGTACTTCAGGTGGCTACGACTTACTGCTGGGTAATTATCGATGCTAGCTACTTTTAATAGGCACAGGTACTTGTGCCTGCGACAGTGAGTCTTTATGAAATAGATCCAACCTGTCGCCTTAGCTATGGGTTTGATGGCAGAGCTTGCCTTCAAGTCAAAAAGAGTTATTATTAGTTGAAATGGACTTAAACAGGATTTCAATATTGATCGATAGCACAACGTGAACTCTCTCAACTCCATAAAATAATGTGGGTAATTTCAAGAAAGCTGGTTTGAAATACATTTCAGATAACCTAACCTGAACTGATTTTCTTCCCTATGATTGATTCATCTATTGTGATTGATTTATAAATGATTAATTTCATATATTGTGTTCAATCATAAGATCCTTAGACTTGAGAATTAGAGGTTAAAGAAAAAAAATAAGACATTTTTCTGAATATGTTTAATATACAGGGTGTCCCACCAAACTTGGACACCTCAAATTACTCGGCCCCTGAACGAGTTTTTGAAAAATAAAAAAATCTAGGGTACATGTGCTAATTATGCGGTTTCAGTTATGAAATTTTTTTTATACAGGGTGGTCCAAAAGTCAGAAATTGAGGTGTCAACTTTCGATTTTTAAATAGATCGACCTGAATTTTATTTGATAATTTTACTTCTAAATGATTCCTGAGTACTTTTTTAAACAAAAATATTACATACAGGGTGGTTTTTTTTCGACCAATTTTTTTTCTAAATCTTGAATAACTCAAGTTTGGTTAATTTTTTCGATAACAAGATGAGAATGTGTTTGTGTAATAAATACACGCACTTTCAATTGGCATCAAAAAAATTTATACAGGGTGGTTCACAAGTGAAATAATGGCTTGATTTTTTTTAAAACCGAGTTTTTTTAATTTTTTATTTAGTATTAATAATTCCCGTCCAATTTTACACATTTTTCGTTAGTCATATCGAAAAACAAAACTAAAGTGTTGTACAGGGTGAGACATAATTTTTTTGTAACACCCTGTATATGGGCAGTCAAAGAGACGCAAAATTAAATATAAAGACTAAATATGCAAGAAAAACTTTGATTTTTAATTAAACTAAAAAGTTATGGTGTTTTAACTAATATTGTCGCATGGACCACCCGGTAGATATTTTCTTAAACCATCATATGGGTAGTCGAAACTGTCTAAAATTCAACGAGGAGTCCAAATCTGAAAGAAAAACAATGAATTCAAAAAGCCATACTCAATTTTGTGTCTACACCTACCTACTTTTTGTTTCAAGTTTTAAAATCATTCAGTGTGGACACCAAATTGAAAATGGCTTCAAATTCGTGTTTTTTACTTGTTTTTCCCACATGATTCGAAGTGTTCGTTGAATTTTATACAACTTAGAGTACCTACATGATAGTTTAAGAAAATATCTACAGGGTGGTCCATGTGACAATTTTAGTTAAAACACCATAAATTTTTAATTTAATTAAAAATCAAAGTTTTTCTTGCATATTTAGTCTTTATATTTAATTTTGCGTCTCTTTGACTGCCCATATACAGGGTGTTACAAAAAAATTATGTCTCACCCTGTACAACACTTTAGTTTTTTTTTTCGATATGACTAACGAAAAATGTGTAAAATTAGACGGGAATTATTAATACTAAATAAAAAATTAAAAAAACTCGGTTTTAAAAAAAAATCAAGTCATTATTTCACTTGTGAACCACCCTGTATAAAAAAATTTGATGCCAATTGAAAGTGCGTGTATTCATTACACAAACACATTCTCATCTTGTTATCAAAAAAATTAACCGAACTTGAGTTATTCAAGATTTAGAAAAAAAATTGGTCGAAAAAAAACCACCCTGTATGTAATATTTTTGTTTAAAAAAGTACTCAGGAATCATTTAGAAGTAAAATTATCAAATAAAATTCAGGTCGATCCATTTAAAAATCGAAAGTTGACACCTCAATTTCTGACTTTTGGACCACCCTGTATAAAAAAAATTCCATAACTGAAACCGCATAATTAGCACATGTACCCTAGATTTTTTTATTTTTCAAAAACTCGTTCAGGGGCCGAGTAATTTGAGGTGTCCAAGTTTGGTGGGACACCCTGTATGTAAAAAATAAAATAAAAATCAAAAAAAAAATAATAATAATAAATAAAAAAAGTTACATAATGTCGGCTAAGACTAACTAGAATGTCCCAGTATGCACCACTACAACAACAATTTAAAACGGTCTCAATTATTTCTTTCACTCTACTTTTTCCTCAACCTATTTGGGGTCGGCGTTGTTTTGATGAACTCTGGTTTTCATTTGTTTCCGTCTAGGGCAACCTCGTTCTTCCAGCCCTTCTCTTTCATCTTTCTACGCTGTGTTTGTTAGCCTTTACGCAATTGTCACTGCAAGCATATGCTATGCATTATACATGTACTCGTATAAATTTCGGATATAGAAGTGACTTTAAACTTTGTAGCTCATTTGGAACCTAATAGTCGATACATACCTGGAGATTTCCTGCTGAGAGTTCCTCTCGCCCTCTATCGTGAAAGGGGAAGCACCGGTCAAAAGCTCGTACGTTAACACTCCAACACTCCACCAGTCCACAGCCTGTAAGGGAAAGAAGACAAGAAATCAATGCCTTTGTCACAGTTGAAATTTAAAAAAAAAAAACATCTGATCAAGCGAAACGGTCGTTTCGCGGGGAACGCCTCCGAGAAACTGAAGTGCTTATACGAGTATAACGGTAAATATAGTAGATGACAAGTAGTAGTAGTAGTAATGCTTTATTTAGACTGTCGGCTCGAGACAGGAAGTCCCATTACGCTAACAGTTTAACTTTTTTTTTGAAAATTTAAGACCGAATTATGAAACAGGATTATAAATCTAGCATTTGTAAATCCTAATCACTAGATATCACTTAACAGCTGATATAAATTTTAGCACCGTTGGCATTACTCTTGATCAAGTTTTGTTTGTATAATTTTACTTTTTTAATATTCCTTGTATGTATATAATCTTACTGGAAATAAAACTTGATCGAATTTGTATAAGACATAAATTATCTATCTTCACAATTATGGTAGGTACTTTACTCTTGTTGTCATAAAAATGAAAAGTAATACTTATCTGGGTAATACTTTCTACATTATATATTAATAGGCAATTAGATGTACAATATACCTAAGAACCCATCTAGGTAATATACATAATATTGAACATTGTATAATGGTTACAATTTAGAAACAACAACACTATAATATGTAAAAGAGACATATAGTGCGCATTTTCCAAACGCATGCGAAGAATGACTTTGCCATTTGAATTTCTCTAATGAAAAATACCGTTATTAAGGTTCTGAAATGAAAGTTCCAACTCGACGATCCTTGGCTAAAAAATACAAAAGAACTCGAAGCATGGATAATATAATACCTACTATTCTGGTTGCTCTAAATAAGACAAGTTGCAAATCATATGAGCAGAACTGAAGTAGTCAGAGTACACTAAGCAGAATGGTAAGTAATATCAATATGCCAAAACATAACCAGCCAGTGGAGGAGGAGGAGGGATGCTAGTGAGAGAAATATAAAGTGAGGGAAGAAAATCTAGGGATGAAAACGAGGAGAAAAGAGAGGGATGAAAGAAAAATGAATTATTATGAGGGAATATCAAGAGGGGAATATTCAACTCGCTTAAAAAGAAGCTTTGGAAAATAAATGAAGGGGCCCCAACTTCCGACAAATTGCAGGAATGAAGAATGTATTTTAATGTTTATGTTAATAAATATTTGATATTTTGCTCTAGCAATAAATTCAGTGTGCTTAGAGACAGACATCTGTGACATGATCTCTTCTACAAGATTACAATAAGCCTCCAATATTCCTGCGTTATTCGTAACCAAATGAAGTCCTGGAGAAGGTATAGGAATTTGCTGAAAATTAACTATCACCAACTGATCACAGCCAATCCATTGCTAACGTATACTTTACCTAATCTTGTGCTATAAATACCATAATCCAGGTTAACCAGGCATTTTCATAGTGTAAAAAGTCTATTTTTTAAGTGTTCTGAATAAAAGAAATAATAGAAGACCTTTCATCGCCACCAGAATTCTAAAGGAAGGTAGAGAATTAAGCAATTCACCTATGGCCATAAAAGCGAAAGCCATGATGAAGGAAGTGTACCCGGGCATTCCCAGGAAACAGTGATGAATCAGAAGGCCACGCCACTGCTCAATGCCGAATGCTATAATAACGATACTATAACACCAGCAACACAAGCCGAGAGCAGAACTGACTGCTGTGAAGTCTTCCAAGCAAAAATAATGCTAGAAGAAGTAGGCCATGGGAGAAATTCCAGCAAGAAGTACTTTCACTCGCACTAATCTGAGCACTTGGCTTGCTGATAGCCCGTCGAGTTACTTAACATTGGATGTGGAGGCACCACTTGTCCGTCCATTCATTCCAGACAGGTCAGGACGGGAATCAGAGGGAGGGACGAGAGGACATACATGCAGACAGAGTGCCAATTATTACTTCTTAGATGCTCTTTCTAGATGTGTATTTCTATTTTATTTTTTTCTATGAGTGTTTCACACCCTTTTTTTATTCCATAGCCACGAAACAGGAGTTACTGTTGACGCTTGTGGTTTGTGTTGTAGCCTGCCTATTTCGTAGTATGCTTTCCCGCTGATGGGCGAGTACCCTCGGACCGAAGGAAACGTTAGGTGTTCCTCCTGTAACACAGGAAAATATTAGGGAGAGAACTTTCGATGAGACTTTTGAGGTGAAGATACATTATTACAGGGATGATATGTTATGTTGAAATTGAAACTTAAAACGAGATAAAAGGATGAACATAGAAATTCTTAGAAAAAGGGGTTTATTCTGAAAACTGAGATGGATTGTAAAAGCTGCACTATGACATAAACATATTATATCAAGTAGGTATAGAAGTTCAGAAGAGTATATTGAGGCGTAACTATTAAAGCTAGAGCTCAAATATGGAATAAAATCTGAGAGTTTGAAGAGAGGGAACATTGATAATAGGGTTATAAAACAAATTTTCAGGGATTTTACAGTACCCGCTTATGATTAGTCTTTTGAAAGTTCAAAAAAGTTGAGCTTACTTGGTATCAATGATGAATTCTTAAGAAGATCATCACCAAGGGATGATGATGGACAACTTAACCAAATTGTGCAATATCTCAACTAAATTAATCTGGTTGAGATTCAAAGGTGCATAAGTCGTCATTAAGCTTTTCATGTTATTGTAGTAAAAGAGAAAAACTCTATGTCTAGCTAAGGAGCACTAGGAAAGATGAGGAATATTAAGGTATAATATAATTTCTAAAAAGTAGGTCACTTGAATATTACAGCGAGCACACATTATTCGATATTTAAGAATAAGATTATCAACATAACAGAGTATCACACTAAATTCAAGTTTCTCGAAGCAAGTTACAAAACAGTACACCTATCTGACCGATGAAAATACTTCCCAAATCAGGACTACTAAGAGCTTTGATCGCTACAGAAGACAAATAATAAAATTCTGATTTGAAAAACACCAAGAACTGGTTTTGATCAATCTGTAAAGTGTGTCACTGTAACCAAAAACTTCTCAGACCTGGTCAAAACTTGTTCCGTTCAGGCAAAAATTTATAATGCAAAATTTTGAAATCTTCCTGTGTGTTGAGATTCATACCAATGGCCAATGATAAGAGTTTATCTGGAAATGAAGTTGAATATTTTTTTTTTTATTTATTTATTTTTTTTTTCTGTTTTCGGTTTACATACAGGAATGGGCAAACACAAAATTCCACCTGTAAAAGTGGGGAGAGACAGAGATGGTATCCGAGAGAGGGAAGAAGGGAAAAGAGAGAAAAGGATCAAGTAAAGAGTACCTTAGGAGAAAAACAAGGAAAAGACAAGGAATGAGACGATAATTTCATTTTGAAGGAAAAATCATTTCCTTGCTATCTCAAACCGTTAACTCAATTTTTGTTCGTTATTAAAAAATCTCTCCTCCTGTAGTTGGCTCTGGCAGACTAGCTCTAGCTAGCATACTCTGACATCAACAGATTTTATTCTCGACTCTGTTGGAGCTCACCTTTTAAAGGGCATTTCATTTTATGATTAAGGGAGGAACATTTGAACCTGTGTCTTAAAAACTCAATAAAGACAATGTATGAAAAAACTATTCTGAAGAAAAACTATTCAGGACAGGGTTTGCCAAGGGTATGATTTCAATATGTAAACATTAAAAGGTATGCAAAGAGAAAATTAAGAAACTAGAGGTGCTTGAAAATAGAAAAAGAAGGAACCCAAGCTTATGTGTAGAGAAAGAGTAGAGGAATATTTGAGAGAATGGGTGGAGCAAGGAGGACACCAGACAGAAACAAGCGGAGAACCAAACTACTGCAAACAACGCTAACCCCAAGTATGTTTGGGAAAAGGTGAAAGAAGGAGATACAAAGAGATTGACACTTGACGGTGTTTCGTCATGCTATATCTTTCAACATCTCTTTGAGTTCCTCAGTCACAACGCTCTTCCCTGTTAAGTAAATCCCCATTACACTACTCTCCCTTTCTACCGTGACATCCCCATCCTTCAAAGTTATCACTCAATATGTCTTCCTAGTCTCGCTCCTCTCGACTCCTGTTTTTCTCAGCGCCTTCTTTCTTCAACTTTGAACTTTATTTACTGTGAAAAACTTCAAACTTCTCAAAATGGAGTGCTACTTTCACAAGTAGATACATATGTGTGCAAACATGTCATCCATTTAAAGTTTCATTTGCCGAACGCTAATGCGTTTCTCGCTGTAACGCCTGTAACATATCACTCGTAAAATATCTAAAAGTTCATAACTGGAACAAAAAACAATGACATATTATGTATTATTAAGTAGGCATGCATTTAAGTGTGGGTCTTGAGATTAATTCAAAAGTGAAAATGGATCATTAAAAAAACGCAACTGTAATAAAAAAGCCTTCAGAAAACAAGCTCTTTGAATATTACATGACAATTCAGCGCGATCAATTTGAAAACTCTCTCATCAGAATTGAAGCCATAGATAGCACATATTTAGGTAGGCTAGGCCACACAATGCAATGCGAACTGTCCACGCGTTACCTCTGAGCCTCTGACATACATAAAATACAATACAAGCAGACATAATATAGGACGTAGAGACATAGTTAGGCCTCTATTGAATAAGTACATTATTGTACACATAGATGAACTTGACGAGATATATCAAGAACAAAGTGTTGCCATTGTTGCCGAATAGTTAATACAGAGTCTACTGACACCTGACCAGACTGACGTACTGACACAACTAGTGAACCTTTCAAGTGGTGTCAAGAGCTTCAGTTGAACCTTTATTGTTGGGATACAAATAATTCGAAAATACTATCCACATCTCTTTTTTGCAGTGGCAAAGTGTAAAGCAGCTTGATGGAACTATGCATATACTATATTTAAAAAACATAAAGGAAGGAGGTACTCGTACAAGGGAAGGGTAGTGCTGCAGTAGAAGCTGTAAGTATTCAGTTACAGTTAGAGATAATTCCCTAAAGAGAGTTGACTCTAACAGTTAAGAGTTGAGTAGATATTACCCGTCAATATACAGGGTGTCCCACCAAACTTGGACACCTCAAATTACTCGGCCCCTGAAAGAGTTTTTGAAAAATAAAAAAATCTAGGGTACATGTGCTAATTATGCGGTTTCAGTTTTGAAATTTTTTTAATACAGGGTGGTTCAAAAGTCAGAAATTGAGGTGTCAACTTTCGATTTTTAAATGGATCGATCTGAATTTTATTTGATAATTTTACTTCTAAATGATTCCTGAGTACTTTTTTCAACAAAAATATTACATACAGGGTGGTTTTTTTTCGACCAATTTTTTTTCTAAATCTTGAATAACTCAAGTTCGGTTAATTTTTTCGATAACAAGAAGAGAATGTGTTTGTGTAATGAATACACGCACTTTCAATTGGCATCAAAAATTTTTATACAGGGTGGTTCACAAGTGAAATAATGACTTGATTTTTTTTAAAACCGAGTTTTTTTAATTTTTTATTTAGGATTAATAATTCTTGTCTAATTTTACACATTTTTCGTTAGTCATATCGAAAAACAAAACTAAAGTGTTGTACAGGGTGAGACATAATTTTTTTGTAACACCCTGTATATGGGCAGTCAAAGAGACGCAAAATTAAATATAAAGACTAAATATGCAAGAAAAACTTTGATTTTTAATTAAACTAAAAAGTTATGGTGTTTTAACTAATATTGTCGCATGGACCACCCTGTAGATATTTTCTTAAACCATCAAATGGGTAGTCGAAACTGTCTAAAATTCAACGAGGAGTCCAAATCTGAAAGAAAAAAAATGAATTCAAAAAGCCATGCTCAATTTTGTGTCTACACCTACCTACTTTTTATTTCAAGTTTTAAAATCATTCAGTGTGGACACCAAATTGAAAATGGCTTCATATTCGTGTTTTTTACTTGTTTTTCCCACATGATTCGAAGTGTTCGTTGAATTTTATACAACTTAGAGTACCTACATGATATTTTAAGAAAATATCTACAGGGTGGTCCATGCGACAATATTAGTTAAAAAACCATAACTTTTTAGTTTAATTAAAAATCAAAGTTTTTCTTGCATATTTAGTCTTTATATTTAATTTTGCGTCTCTTTGACTGCCCATATACAGGGTGTTACAAAAAAATTATGTCTCACCCTGTACAACACTTTAGTTTTGTTTTTCGATATGACTAACGAAAAATGTGTAAAATTAGACAAGAATTATTAATCCTAAATAAAAAATTAAAAAAAACTCGGTTTTAAAAAAAATCAAGTCATTATTTCACTTGTGAACCACCCTGTATAAAAAATTTTGATGCCAATTGAAAGTGCGTGTATTCATTACACAAACACATTCTCTTCTTGTTATCGAAAAAATTAACCGAACTTGAGTTATTCAAGATTTAGAAAAAAAATTGGTCGAAAAAAAACCACCCTGTATGTAATATTTTTGTTGAAAAAAGTACTCAGGAATCATTTAGAAGTAAAATTATCAAATAAAATTCAGGTCGATCCATTTAAAAATCGAAAGTTGACACCTCAATTTCTGACTTTTGAACCACCCTGTATTAAAAAAATTTCAAAACTGAAACCGCATAATTAGCACATGTACCCTAGATTTTTTTATTTTTCAAAAACTCTTTCAGGGGCCGAGTAATTTGAGGTGTCCAAGTTTGGTGGGACACCCTGTATACATCTATTGAACTGTGTGTACTGTGAACTGTAACAAGATAGAGTGTACTGTCAACTCTAATTACGGAGTGGGTCCCGTCAATTTTAACTAGAGATAATGTACTGTCGATTCTAACCAGGAAGGGGGTACTGTCAATTTGAACTAGGGATAGTGTACTGTTAACTTTAACTAGTGATAGTTTACTGTTAATTCTAACTAGCCAAGCGTACTGTCAACTCTAACTAGGTAAAGTGTACTTGCAGAATTTGCAGAACTTATAGAACAGTCTCAACAGAAGCTCTGCAAGTCATAGCAGGAGTTCCACCAGTTGATCTCATGGTTGAAGAACGATCAAGAAGCTATAAATGTAACAGCAAAGAAAAGGAAGAAGCAAAAACTTTCACACAAAAAAAAATGGCAAGAAAGATGGAACCTGGCCACGAACGGTTCATGGACCAGGAAACTTATTCCTAATATTCAACCATGGAGAGACCGACAGCATGGAGACGTTAGTTACCACATGGCCCAAATCATCTCGGGCCACGGATGCTTCCAATCATACCTGGAAAGATTCAAGAGGATCAACTCCGACATCTGTATGTTCTGCAGTGACGTGGACACAGCTGAGCATACCTTTTTCATTTGCAACAGATGGAAAACACAAAGAGATGAGATGGAGGCACAGATTGGACTACAGCTCAACGCAAACAACCTGATCGAGCAAATGATGAAGACAAAGGAATCATGGAACATCATTGCCAGATGTATGAACCAGATCATGCGAGCAAAAGAAGACGAGGAAAGGAGAAGGAAAGCCAGTCGTAACAACTAGCTTCAATTCCTTTTCTTTTTTACAAATGTCTATTTATATAATAAAGTGTAATAGAGGAAACAGCCAATCCTGGTGCTTGGCTTTTTCCTCTACAATAACAAGAATGTATTTAAAAAATATATAAAAAAATTACTAATGTTTAATAAGCTGTAAAAGAGGAAGCAGTCAACATTGAACTTTGCTTTGTACTATATCAATAGTTATAAAATTTATATTATGAAGATGTAAATAGAAAAAAACAATGAGTTAGATGTTGACTTTTTCCACTTAAATTTTATCATTAAAATAAATTGTAAATTTGTGAAGTTATTATACTAGATGAAGCGAGTTACTTCGAAGTAATGCCTCGGCGGTTCCGAAGTAACCTGTAAAAAAAAAAAAAAAAAAAAAAAAAAAAAAAGGTAAAGTGTACTGTCAATTCTAACTAGGCAGAGTGTACTGTTGTTGTTGTTGTTGTTGTTGCCAGCTTGGAGGGGGGGCTGATGGTCTCCACATATTTCTATGTGCGGTCAATCATCATGAGGACTTTTCTTTATAAGCCATTAAACCCTTAGGAAACTGCAAGCTAGCCTGGCTTGTAAGGTTTGGCTAGTCTGTTCTCTATTTAAAGTCCTCTAGCGAGACACAGAGTGTACTATCAACTCTAACTAGAGAGAGTCAGCTTTACCTGAAACAGATACTAACAATGTATACTTACAATATCATGCCCTGTGCTGCCACACCTCACCACTTCAGGTGCCATGTACTCTATCGTGCCACAGAACGAGTAAGCTCTCTGGTCCTGAAACAACGAAAACAGTTTCAAGTTAGACAATATTCAATTTTCCAACACAACAACATAATAATATACAGTCAAACCTGGATATAAGTGAATTCTCGATATGAGAGAACAATTTCCAGGTCCAATTTACATCTCTACAAGGGAAAAACCTCTTTCTAAGAAAATTCCAGTCCTTTGAGTTCTCTTATATCTACATAAGTTCGACGGTACCTCGTTTATTGTAGCCAAATAGCACTAGAGTCCTTTGAATCCACCTGTTGTTTTGGTGCTCTTGTGGTCAAACTCTCATATTAATGAGCGAATACATGCATTTGATGAGATTCCAACCTAGATAGCACCTTAACTAACTTGACCACCAATGCACGTTATTTATTTAAAGGAAAAAGGTAACTATTTTATTAAACGGATCATTGAGTATTGCTATCTAATATTGCAACGGATTCAGGAAGCTTGCCAATATTGCAAATGGAAACAATCTAGACAATTATATTTCACTAGGATTTAGGTAAATTATGATACCTATCTACAGTAGACATGGTAAGATACGATTTTCTGTTGTACATGTTATTTGATTGGTAAATCAATAAGGAAACTATACCAGCTATACCTAACTCCAATACAATCATCTATTTCATTACTTTCAGTATTGCATTTAATTGTTTAGTAAGATTATTATTGTGTAGTAAGACATGAAGCTTCCGAAAGATAAAAAATAGATTAACTAGCTGTATACCCGGTATAGTCCAAGCATGAGCATAACCGGAAAAAAGGTATCTGATACCATTTTATTGTTTCGGATTCATCCATTATAACTTTCGCACCAATTTCTGAAGAATTTAACCAGAATCTACTAAAATACTATTTCTATATACTCTAGTAAATACAAACAGAAATCATATTATGTTTAATAGACAGGATGAGCACGGAATTCACACAGAACTTGAGTCTCTCAAGGACTTGCAATGAATCATCATCCTCGGATTTATCGGCGAAATTATTACTAAAATAATATAACACCCGACTCTGACCTTGATAGATCAGTTACTGATATCTAAGTGCTACAGACTGTGAGCTATTGAAAACAGTAACTGCCAAGGAATAGTAAGTAGAGGTAAGTTAAGGTGCATTATTTAATTTTTTTGGTCTATGTCGGATGTGGGATGACTTACATGAACATTGAACAGCTAAATTCATAACATACTAACATAAATTGGTAAGGTAAGTGTGCCCCGGAATCGCTTTCGCATTACCACAGGGCACTTTACCTTTACATCCATGCCATTCCGGAAACGGAAAATTTCGGTGAGAAATTTCCGCTCCGACCGGGATTCGAACCCCGCAACCTTTGGGTCAGTAACCAATTCTGTTAACCACTGAGCCACGGAGGTCGGCAAACCTCCGTGGCTCTTCCATCTCAAACTGATGTTCGCGGCTTTTGCAAAGAAATTGATTGATACGAATCTCTTTGGTTTGCATTGGGCAGGATGTAAATAAGTTTCAAGTAATGAAAAAGAAAACTATGAGTTTTCTGGAATACACAGACGTCTTTCATGTTTTTCAGTTCTAGGTATTTACTTTTCCTCTTACTTGCTACATTCTCTTGATAATTTCTCTAGCTGAATCGTTATAGTAGTGAATTTGTAATCGTAACTTGTAGGTTGATGGTTCCAAGCTTCAGTGAGACTCGTTTGAGTACTTGTGTCATGTCTCTTGTGGTTAATATGACAACCGGTGAGATGTAAATTCATTTGCCCAACCTTTGAATTTGTCTCTGTTCCTTTTCCGTACTAAGTTAAGTTACCAATATCAACATAGCTGCTCATAGGAGGAAGAGGAGGGTGAAGAAAAGAGGAGATAGGAGGAGGGAAGAGAAAAGAGGAGGAGAATAGGTAGCTCAGACGGATTTTTTTTTTCAACGCAGAGGTTGGTGATTTTATTTAACCTTCAAGCGAGACAGTAAAAACATACCTATTTTATACCTCAGACAATCTAGTCGGTATGATTTCTCACGTAAGGAACTTGGATAGAAGTATCTGCTATAGGTACTTTACTAACAATAGCTCGTTACTACAAGCATTCAAAATTGCACAATTACATACACAAAAAACATCGCAATAATACGTTTGATGTAGGGAAATAAACATGGGAGATGTTTTTGTGTTGATGTTTACTCTCCTGTTTTTCATTACTCTTTGCACGTTACAGAAATTGCACAACAGACTGGAGGTTTATTAATTGTAAAATTCATGACGCAAAATTTTGCCAATGATGAAACTTGAACATTATTTATGACTGTTGAAAGGGGTCAAACTATAGAAACTACTTGTCATTTTCCAGATTAGTGTGAGTACATTTCGTTTGCGATGACTTTATTTTGCTAGCTAGACTATCTATTTATCGGATAATTAACAATAATAATATTGTGAAGCATTCTTTGAGTTGTTCTTCAAGCTTCACGGTGTTTTCAAATTCAATTAAACGTTAATTTTAATTCTGACCTATTAAATAATATAGGCGGGGCTATGTGAGATCTATTTGACCATGCCTTAACTACTCAAATCTGTTTTCAAACGCGGGCAACTTTACAAATGAAATGATAGAAATTTCCGACACATACATACAAAGTTAACTTAGAACTTCACAGCCACATGATATGAGCCAAGGTAAACACGTTTGACTATGGAGATTTGACGATTTCATTAATGTGCTCAGCAAAACACGAGTAACGCTTGTTCTTCAAAGTCAAAGTATATGCGTCGGTTGTTCATCATAGCCATAGTTCAAGAGTCAATTGCTCTGAACTGCAAATGTGTTGTGCAAAATCGTCCGGTTCAAAGAAGACCTCACTTTGTCCGTACAATAATGCAGTTGCTTTGGTCTTCACTCTTCACATAGGTAACTTGTGAATTTTATGATGGTCAACAGCACTGATCTTTAGTCTATTTATAGTCTCATTCGATTGACAGCTTCTCGCACTCTGCCCACAATCTCATGCTTCACTGAAGACAAATCAAATAAAACACAAATACTTTACCTAGATTCCACCTCTGCATCTTGGAATTCTCCTCGCTGATTGTGTTCACCATTGTCTTGCACATTCCACAACATGGTTTTCTCTATGTCTACAACTCTCCAACATGTCCACTACAAGTACTTACTTGTAGGGACTACTTTTTCTGCGTCCAGTATGTTGGACGTGATGCTAGCAAGTTGATACTGGATCTTGCAGTTGACTCATGCCCTATAGCTTCGAGAAGACTACAAGTTGGAGCAAGTTGAGTTATGTCGTTATGTGTAGGTATGGTAAAAGTTCATTTCCTTACAATCTCACAAAGGAAACATCATGAGAGATGGAGAAATCTAAAGAAGACAAAAATGATCTTGTATGCTTTTAAAATCAAGTCATTCTAAGATATGGATATGACCAATCAATCTTGTAAGTAGTAAGACATTTGTCAAAGCCTAAAGTCTGAAAATATTCAAAAATAACGTACCTATAACTACTACTATTGAAGAAATTTAGTATGTACTAGGATACCTATTATTTAATTGAATCCATTAGATGTTCACAAACATGATTATTCCATTTCAATATGGAGTATAAAGGTTTTTTCTTTCTGAGAAGGTAATTAGTTATTTAGTTGATCACTTCGATCGAGTGAGAATTTTGTTGGTTTTATAGTCAAGATGGAAATGAAAATTATTCGACCACGATGTCAGATATTGATAGTGCGACATTGGTTAGTTGAAAAGTTATCATATTTGGCTAATCACGATGTGATGTCACAATTAATCAAACTCACCTTACTAAATTATGCTTAACTTGGGACTCGAACCCGACTCCATGTTACAAGTCCACCGCTTATCGATTGAGCTACTGAGGTCGGTTGATAGTGTGACATTGAACTTCCATTTGCCGTTTAGCCTTGATCAAATTTGATAACCCATTAATATAGTGATTAATGATGTGTATCGGATTTAGCGCGTTCAGCACAAAAAATAATAGTGTTTGAAGGTTTTGAAGTAGGTATTAGCAAAAAAAAAGTAAATAAATTTAGAAATTTGGTATATTTCTCTTTGGAATATTTCATAACCCAAAGAGAAAGAAAAAAAAAATTCGAGGCCCAATAAAAAAGCATCAATTTGCTTTTTCAAAAATGTTCATTAAAAGACTTCATGTGAAAAACACATTATTATTCTAGTATTTCTAGTGCTATGTTTGTAATAATTACTCTCATACGCGGAAACAAAATTAAACAAGGTATATGAATAGGTAAGCCATAAATGTACTGTATAGTAAAGGTATAGTAGGCACTCCACACTTGTAAAGGCAAGCACTACCTGTGCGCATACACATGGCAACATAGCATTGTCTACACACAGGCAATTTTACTTTAATTAAATTATGCAAATGCTTTTCTTTGAACTTTGAGCAGAATTTTTTGCAAGCTGTGTCTGTATGCAACTATGCACGCCCATCTCTAGGCACTTGCAGTGTTAGTTTTTCTTTGGACAAACTTTACTTCGACAAATGTTCGGAACCTCAGGACTTTTCTAGGATCATAAAAGTATAGAGGTACTAGAGGTGTTTGTGTTATGAAGTATAAAGAGGCAGAACACGGATGAAAGGCTTGGCAAAAACGATAGGTCAAGTGCCTGAAGAGCTGGGTTGAAATGCTTTGAATACTGAAAAAATATATACTATAAGGTAAGTATAAGGTGACTAGGGTATTTTTGAAAGTTAAATTTTTATGACCTAACAGCTATCTAATATAAAGTTTTCACATTAAAGGGGTAAGAGAAAGTAAAGACCAAGATAAACAAAAGAACCAAGGTGAAATGTAGACAAAAACAAAAACTGTTTTATAGACAAAGGTAACAATTTGAGACTGTGTGAAAGTTTTGAAATTTTAGCGTCTAGGTTTAAGAACCAACTAAAGAGTCACATAATAATATTCTAGCTGCAGAAACATACAAAGACAGTAGCCTGCTAGTATACATAACATATCTGGTTGTACCTGAAGACAATATTCTGACATCCGAGTCAGACCAATCTAACGCGGCCTTCAAGGAGATGTTATTGCATGAAAAAAATACTTGAGCAAAAACACAACACACATCAAGGTGACTTACGCAAGGGACCCGTGAGTTCCACTAGTCACTAGACAAATGTTAATCTAGTGCATGGCAAACAATTCACTAAGGTTCCAGTGGTAAAGCAAGACCTGACCTTGAAATAATTAGACAAACGGAACCATAGTGAATGATAACCAGATCCAATCGAATAACAAATGAACATGGGCCTAAACTAGAAGACACATATATCTTATTTTGAGACTTGAGTCTGAACATGATGCCAGAGCTGTTTACGATAAATACCGGACTAGAAAAAACGCATTAGCATTTTCCAATAACTTTTCCGCATGCTACAAGTAAAAAATCTTGATAATCAAATCTAGTCTAGAGAGTCTCGAATACATTATAAAGTATTCAAGCTAAAACGAGCAACACTGTATTATTAACTCTCAACAACAAAAAAAACTCTTGCTTTTAATTATTAATGATGACATTGATATAGGACCTATTTATTATTGGTGATAAATGCACGACGATCCAAAATATGAACCTAATAACATTAAGAAGAATCGGTTTCAAGAGTCAATAAAAACAAACGAACAAATTCTAAAACCGGAATCAAATCAAAGAAAGAAAGTGCACCAAACAAAGACGGCATTATCAAAAAACACAAAAGGGAGGTTACCGAAATTCTCGAAATCAGTATCGAATAGCAACCTGCCAAGAAAAAGGTACCAGTATTAAAAATATTCGGTGTGCTTCTAACTTCTAAGTCTTCTAAAAACTATCCACTCAACGAGAGAACCGAATGAAAAACATAATTTTACTAACGTCATAACAGGAAGTGGAATTTTAGTAACGATTTGATAATATGAGCAATTCAAACGAACATAGTCTACCTTTTTGACAGTATAAAACTGTGTGAATAAATATTTGCATCATAAAATTCTCAATCTGTGTGTGTATGCAGTACATAATATAGTGTCAAGTCCACTCCAACAAAATAAAAATGCAGCACGGCACATTTGAAACACTATTCTAAGTATCGAAAATTAAACAATACGTTGACAACATTCTAAGAATATCTGACAAGGTCGCAAAAAATTGCAGTAACTTAGTTCCAACCCAAGATAGATAGAGCAATAAATTGTTCAATTTCAACACTATAAACTCTGCTACACCTGCTATGAGAGCCACCCCACCTCACTATCTCAGGAGAGATCAGAAGTGTCTTCAGCCTGGCAACAAACATGATGCTGCTGCTGCTGCTACTACTACTGATAATGACGATATTTCTGCTAATATGACAATCCTACTCTTAACAATGTTGATGATGGCAATATCGATGACAATGCTGCTGCTGATAATAATGATAATGGCAATACTGAGGATAATGGTGCTGCTACTCCTGCACCCAATGGTGATGATGATGACAATACAGATGGTGATGGCAATGTTTATGCTAATGATTATGAAGAAGATGATGGAGAGTTTTAAGGTCAACTCCTAGTAAGTTTATCATGTACTCGAGAGCTGATGCCTCATGGTGATTCTTCACATGTCTATTTAGTAATCCCTACTCTGATTTCTTATAGGTTGTAAACAGTACTATTGTTATTGATGGTATTGTTGTTCATGCCACTTATACTGTGCCGGTGAATATGAAGCAGGGACGGTGTGAAAAGAAAGGACGAGTTTCATGATTTTATAACATGTTCATTGTTTTGTTTAAAAAATCGATCTTTCTATATTTAATCCTACTAGGGTGATGTCACGTTTCGCGACTGTC
Organism: Bactericera cockerelli; assembly: GCA_024516035.1. Lineage (NCBI taxonomy): Eukaryota > Metazoa > Arthropoda > Insecta > Hemiptera > Triozidae > Bactericera > Bactericera cockerelli. Next base: position 53,997,627 of record CM044956.1, read on the forward strand.
CACTGTACATAGGTGCTGTCGGGATGGTGCATAGTTGAACCATTTAGTAATGAAGTAATGAGGAGATAACAAACTTGTCAATTGGCGAGTGCTCAGCAAGACAAGCTCACAAGTCCCATTAAGATAACGTGATCTATTCGTTATTATAAATGTGATCAATTGAGCAAACTGAAAAGAGTACTAAGGATAAATGAAAAGGATTAAAGAAACAAAAAGGACGAATCATATAATAAAATCCGAGGCGTAATTTCTGTAGACAATCGAAAGAACTGCAAGCACAGTGTTAGCTTTTGGCAGGTATTCAAGTGCAATATGCCAACGTAGCTTCGTCTTCTAAGAATATTAAATGGATTCCTTGGTATTCAGGTGTTTGCATAATGAAAGTGAACGCACCGCTACCGCTACTAACCTAAAAACTATGCAGACAGTAAGGATTGAATGAAGAGAATGCCTGGGCCCCTAGTGATCTCGGCTCTGTTGGAATTAATTTAAAATTATTTCACTTTCTTTTTCCACTAATTTATAGAGTTGTCTTGTACTTTTTATGAGAATTTGTTGTAACAGTTTTAACTACCTGCATTTTGCAGACAACTATTATGATACACAATTTAAAATACCTATAATAAAAGGTATCAACAATACAACATAGTAAAATGGTTTGAATACCCCTGGAGAAATACTAAAGACTGATACTCCCCTGTACTCTTCGCCACATGTCAAAGGCATCTCATCAATAAAAGAGAATATGCCAGTGAATCTCACTTCCATTCACGCTACATTTGTTGAGTCCCTATCATTGACCCTAAATAGGTCTCGAGAATTCCAGACACTAAAGAGTTCTTTGGGACCTCCCCTTGAATGAAATCCCTTGGGTTGCTGCTGCTTGCTTCACCTTATCTTACAAAATCAGAATCACCAGCTGACTTGGGTTTCATGTTTACACTGGGATCTTGGCTTGGATATGAGTTATTAAGTACTTTATAAGCATTGAGAACATCACAGATGGATATCACTGCTTCTTCATCTCCTTGAACCCATATTTACACCATGTACAATGACACCTTCTATATTCAAAAACATCTCGTGATCTTGTTTGACATTATGCTTCTGAAAAAACACCAAGTACCTACCTATATGTAAATTTCAGATTTGTAACAATATAATGGAAAAATGAAGCTATGTAAAACGTAATTATATTATGTGTCAAAAGTCTCCCACAGCACTCATACAACTTCAAAGAGGAGAAAATATACCTATATGTTGCCAAAATTTCAGACCTAGAGCAAGGTTTGCTACTAGATACAAAATATGTACATCCATTACGTGCAGCCTGTAGCAGCATTATGTATGATGTTGACACTGAGAACTGAACCAAGGATTTTCTCATTGTCCAACTACAATTATTAGACCTTGCTCTTGACATGTTCTCCTGAATATTTTTCAGAACTGCCAAGTTAGATAAATTAATGAAACACCCAAGTCAACTTTGACACTAAAATAAAATCCTCACCTAATAAGTTTACAAAAAACTCTTTGGTCCAGTAGCACCAATACTTGATTTTTTAGCAGGTAAATGCTGCTACCAAAATTGAATGGTTTTTATGTTTTTCCTCCTTATGTTACAAGTGAATAATAATTATAGTGGTAGACCTTGTCAGGGCTATGTAGATCTTAATAGTCTTAAGGCTCAAAGAACCAATCGCACGTATTGAGAAATCTCAATTAGGAAAATCGTTTCCAATGACAAGTTGTAGTATTTAAATTTGAGATATTGTGTAGAACGTATTGTTTTCAAACATTTCTAATAGAACATTTTTAAACGAATATTATTAAGTACACCTTGTTAAGTGTACACTGTTGTAACATAGGACGGAAGGTAAGTGATCGGTTGATCGCACTGTTTGTTACAGTAACAAGAGCAGCAGGCAAGTTCAATCAACTTTATTACAAACCCTCTCACTTGTACCTACCTTTGTGGAGAGCACAATACAGGGAAACGTAAACTTGAACATAATGTAAAAAGGGTTATGGGATATTGAAATATATTATCTCGAGGGTTAGAAATACTATAAAGGGCGCCAGGTGTCATAATGCCCCTTCTTGCTCCTCCCAGACATGTACATATAACGCAGACCCCTACACCAACTACTATTCCTTCTATTTTGCTTCAATATTTCTTTCTTTACAATCTTTTCTACCTTCCTTGCTGCTTAACTTAAGAGTATTTGTTGTGCAACTAAACTGTAATTATGTTCTTTCTAAATGATTTAGGTTCTGTATTTTAGAAGATTCTCCAAGGAGAGGTTTGATCCCGAATTTCTTGTTCAGAATAAAAACTTCCCTATTTTTTAGCTGGATCTCCTTTGTCTCATCTCCCTTCTAAATCTGAATCAAGATTGAAGATAGATTTCGTAAGATGCTGGTGATTTACTTTTATGCGCAATAATTGTACTCGTACCCACATCTTTGATCTAACACTTCCATACTTTATCTGTAGTCCACCGTTTTCTTTATATTTCCTCCAATTATTCAACACAATTAAATTTATGTAAAAGAAAACTTACTTAACTGCACAGTGCACAATACTAAAACTTGTTTCTACTCGGAAATGGTCTTTCAATTTCTAATAGTGACGCAATTTGCTCGCTTTGACGTCATCAGTCATATGACGTATTACTCAGACTCTTTCCATATTTTTCTCGAAAGCATCTCAACTTTTATTCTGAACAGGGATTGAACTTTATTTCCGAAGAAAAGTGCGAGAAGCTGTTTAGTTGCTTCGTTCACTCGTCCCTCACCTCAACTTTCTTCACCTCCAAGCAAACACAAAGAAGTGGCACTTTTTCTTTTCTTCAACATCAATAACAAAGGGGGGGCTATTAAAGTGTCGGTATATTGGGACAAAGTGCACTACTTTCACCATTAATTCTAAAAAATTATCTGAGAAATGCGCTTAAAATGAGTTTCAGATCAACATACTGTTGTCTTCAACTTTTACTTTGCCTTTTCCCAAACCTACTTGGGTCGGCACTGATGTTAAATACCTAAAAGATAAATGGACATTGAAAACACCTAAATGGAAAATAGATTATTGGCGTTTTTCCGGAGCACCTATCTGATTGTAAGATAAACACCAAAAACAAATATTTCCATTTAGGTGTTTTCAAACACCCATTTCTCTTTTAGGTTCTTTACAACAGTATTTATGCGGTGACCTTTCTGTGCTTATACAATCCTTTTTCTCACACGGGAAGTACTACGGGTATCTCTATAGAAATCAGTATATGCCTCCCATTTACTATACTATTACATTGTAAGTATAAAGTATATGCCTCCCATTTACTATATACTATTACATTGTATATAAAAAAGATACATAGAACGGCCATGACTTTGAACAAGTAAATCGCCGGTGAACTTGACTTTGACGAAACCAGAGACCTCCATGTACCCAATGGCTGCCAGTCAAGAAAACACCTTGGCGAGAAGAAAACCCTGACATTGACTACATCACTATATCAAAGTCGAAACTTACACAATCCATACAACCGGTTGGTCACGGAGTCTCGTTAAAAAAGTTAATCACTTCTTTCAAGTTTCGAATAATCGAGAATTCTAATATCGATAGTTCATACAATACCGATATCGATAGTCTACCAACTTATTTTTAAACAAAAAGAAACCTGAAAGTTTACAAATCGATTAATAAATAGATTAATAATACAAAAGAGGAAGTGAATTTAACATTTTAACTTGTTAACAAAGCATGATGCTGATAATAATCTCAGAATGCATCATGTATTGATAACGACAATAACTTTTTTAATGCAGCCATAGATTATTAAATTTATGAATTGATTAATCAAGAATTCTCCTTGGGATTACTCAATATAACTTTACTGAGTATTATTATAATTATTATTATACACTTTATTAATAAGGACATATACAATATACATATACAAACAAACAATTACAAATTAATATACCAAATTTTAAGAAAAAACAAAAAATTGAGAAAAAAAAATATATATAGGTACACATGTCCTAACTAAACGGCGGGGTTTTTGCTTTCGGTGGAGCTAGATGATAATCACAACTTACCGTTTCATGGGGCAGGAATTCTTTGCTAAGGCCGAAATCCGTGAGCACTACATGGCCGTCGGAATCCAGGAGAATATTTTCTAATTTGATATCACGATATATAATTCCCAACTGAAACAGAAGATGAAACAGACAATGTTATTATGTTATTGAAACAGAAGATTAGACAGACAATATTATTACTGTTATTGAGGAGATGAAACAGACGATGTTATTACTGTTATTGAAACCGACGATGGTATTACTGTTATTGAAACAGACGATGTTATTACTGTTATTGAAACAGAAGATTAAGATAAGAAGGAGAGCGAAAACGAAAGGGAGAGAGAGAGAGAGCATTCATACAGCAGTATTCTCATATCATGAGTATGTACCTATGCTGACAATCCGACCAAACCCAGGCTGGATGAGGAGAATTCTCGAATTTTCAGTGAATGGAGCATAAAACCTCCTTTAGTTTCAAATAATATCTAATAGAATATATTAGAGATTCAACAAAAAAGAAATTTTAAAATAAAATTGCTGAAAACAACATCATTCTTCGATAAAATAAAATGATCTCCCATAGTTTGTAGAATATTATCATTTCTGGACGTCATACTTTTTATCAAGAGAATAAGTTTGACCACGGGACCCACAAGGCAAAAGGAGAGGGTTCCTGAAAATTTGTTATCAACTTGAGGACCAAGATGCGTTTCCCACAGCACGAGGCAAAGTAATTAACAATCCGATTATTTTTACTAGAGAAATAATCATGTTTGACCAAGGCCACTCGTGGCATTGGCGTTTTTTTTTAGTGGACAAGTTGCCTAGAGAGGACGCGGTGATTAATGGTCAATTGGTCACTAGCGGACGGTGTAGCCAACTCATGCTTATCCGTGGCTTTCAGACAAATTAGAAGAAATTCAAGTTTTCTTTGCTCAAACTCACCCTTCTAAATACAGTCATACCTAGATATAAGAGAACTGGATACAAGAGAAACCTAGATATAAGAGAACTGAACTTTAGATTTTTTTTTTTAGAAACTCTTTATTAGCAGAACATATATACAGACAAAACATATATACAGACAATTGTAAAAATTAAATATAAAATTGACAGTATTAATAATATAAACAAGAAAAAAATAAATAAAAGATGATAAATAGATGAAAATTTCCGGACCCTTGAGTTCTCTTATATCCAGGTTTCACTGTAAGGGACAGGACAAGAGTATATCGCTAGCAGTTTTTGAAGAATCCGGTGGTTTATATGTAAAACTTATGAACAGCGCCAGCGATACCAGGAAAGAAAAATTCAGAACCACTTACAAAAGAAATACAATCATTAAATCCGATCCAATTTGATGATTACTTTGAGTCAATTCAGAAACCGTAACATATGAATTGGATCGATTAATATTGAGAACATTAAATACATTGGTCCGGTTTCAGCCTTATACAAATGGATAAATACCTGCATAATAATTACAGGTAGGTACTTGTACTGTATTACCAGTTGATAGTGAATTGAAATTTTAAGAAATCATATCACAGAATGGGAAAACTGGAATGTACTTCTTCATAATATTAGGTAAATAAGAACTCTCTGATGAGGTTAATAAGGCAATGTGCATCTCTTGAATGAAAGGTTTCTTCATTTTCTTTTTAATCAGCAATTATGTAGAATTTTTTAAAAAACTAAAATCCTTACATAAAAAATAAACATTATCTAATATCTATGTAAGGCACCCATTTATATGGACTAATATATAACTTGTCTAGAATTAGAAAAATATGAAATGCTAAAATCCGACGTATTTGAGCTCTTGGATGATAAAAGACTTAAAAAATATATAAATAAATAATACATAATATCAATAGCATTGGATTTAGCTTTGTATTTAAAAATATTAATGGAGACACATTTCTGTAACACTGATATAGTTTGGAGAAACTATTAAACTTGAGAGCTCTTGCTGAGATATTTATGGGTGATAATTGATATGCTGATGTCTATAATAACAGAATCTTTGATTTTGGTGAGACCCGGTGGGGAGGGTCTCAAAAAACAAGCACGAAGAAGTCTAGATAACTCTTGAAGATATTTCACATTAACTTATTCGGGATCCTTTCATGTCGTCTTAATTTTTTCATTAATTATGTATCCTCTTTAATTTTTTAACTAATTATGTATCGTCTTTCTGAGGACACACATCACCACATGGCATCACAGGAAAAATGTCTTCGATGAAAATTGAACCTTTGAATAATAGCGATGACTCGATGATTGGTGAATTTCTGGTCGATACTCTAAAGTGTAATCTGGCTGCAATCAAGTTCCGGCCCGAGGCATGGCCTTATATTTTATTTTTCCCAATCCTACTCTACACAATGAGACATTTGGTAGATTTTGTAGCCTAATCCGTACATTCTCGGGCCTGAATTTGGCGCTACCTGAGTAAACTGAAATAACCACTGTGAGTCAGTATAATAAGAAAAGTTGTTGTTAGATGTACATGAATATCAGAACACACCTGGACAGCGTTTTCGAACTTAATTGCTCACACCAGTAGGTAATAGTTCTTAATATCCATGACATCAACTAACCTCTCTATTTTAATCAGTATTTTCATTAGTATTTTCAGCAAGAGCTTGAAAATTCCTGGCAATGCAGTCTTGACTCTCATACTAGGTATTGGTATTGGTATTGGTAAAGGTAGGGCTATCGGCTACGAAAGCTCTTTGTCACTGCGACCTTAGATAGATCTTTTGTGACATGCCCATGTTATTCTAAAAGAGTTCTAAGCTTTTAATATAGCTTAGGATTCTTTTAGGACTGATTTCATTAACTTCTTTAGGTGTTAGAATCAACCTTGAGAAGTGTTTCAGTCGGGTGTGAGAGGCTGCTCCACATTCACAGAGAATGTGTTTTGCTGTCTCTGGGGCCTCTTCACAGAGACGGCACTTTGCGTCTTGAGCAATACCCATCTTGTTTAGATGGTAGTTGAGGCTACAATGGCCTGTTAGAAAGCCAGTAAGGATTCTTAATTCCTCTTTGCTCAGACAGAGCATTTCTTTTGCTCTTTTAGGCGAGTGAGTTATAAACATTTTCGCCTGTCTGTGACCGGGAATGTTGGTCCAATGATGGACCTTCATTTGGTTCTCCCATTGCCTGATTTCCATTTGGAGGTGGCTTTTTGAAACGCCACAAAATGGTTCAGGCCAATAAAAGGTAATAAAGTACCTTTTTTGGCTAGTTCGTCGGCATTTTCATTGCCTACAATGCCTTCATGGCCAGGAACCCATGTAATAGTTACATGATTATCCTTTGCTAGAAGCTTGAGTGTTTCCAGACATTCCCAAGTTAGCTTTGACTCAAAAGAGTAGGAGCTTAGAGCCTTGATAGCTGCTTGGCTGTCTGAAATAATATTGATGTGAGCACCCTTTTGACCTTTTTTAAGGTTCAACTGAGCGCAAAATAAGATGGCATAGACTTCCCCTTGATAAACGGTGGGGAATTTTCCTAGAGCTTTTCGGGCCTTGCAGTTTGGCCCGTAGACTCCTATTCCAGTCTTTCCATTTAGTTTTGAGGCATCTGTGTACCAGTTTAATGATTTCTGGTGACTGAGACCTCTAATATCCCAGTTTTCACGATTTGGGATATTTATTTTGAACGGAAGTTCAAAGTTAAGTCTCATCGGCATTGAATCCGATAGAGATGTGGTCATTGGATCCCAGGGTATTTCGTTGAAAATACCTAGATGGCCTACCAGATTACCTGGCTTTAGTTGTTTTGTCATACTTAGCCTGAGGGCTTTGACCATTGCATCCTTTTTTATATGAAGATAAAGAGGGATGATATCAAGCATAGCCTCCATGGCTGCAGTAGGACAGGTGCTCATAGCACCGGTGATACCAAGACAGGCTAGCCGTTGAATCTTTTGGATCACGGTTTGGGCCGTCTTTTCTTTTGTTTTTGGCCACCAAACCAGTGAGGCATAGGTGACCATAGGTCTGATGATTGCCAAATAAGACCAATGGATCATATGTGGCTTGAGACCCCAAGTTCGTCCGAAAAGCCTGCGGCATGTGAACGTTGCCACTGTGGCTTTCTTAGAAATCTTTTCAAGATGTTTATTCCAATTCAGTCGGTGATCTAGGGTGACCCCTAAATATTTGACGTCCTTGGAAAGTGCAATTTTTGTACCGCCTAAGGTAGGAGCTTTAATATTAAGCTTCAGTTTCTTAGTAAACGGTACAATGGTTGTTTTGCTCGGGTTAATACTAAGCCCGTTAGCTTGACACCATCTGATTGTTTTATTTAAGGCAGATTGCATGAGGTCAGAGAGGACCTCTTCATGTTTGCCTCTGATGATAATTACTAGGTCATCTGCGTAGCCTATGGTTTCGTACCCATTTTCAGTGAGTAGATTAAGGAGATCGTCAACTACCATAGACCACAGAAGTGGGGACATTACTCCTCCTTGAGGACATCCTCTAGTGGCTTTAATAGTGACTTTTTCCTTACCTAGGCTAGCCGTTGTGAGACGGCTTTGTAGCATGGATGTTATCCAGCTTGCGATTTTAGGTTCGAGACCTTTGTTAATGGCAGCTCTTTGTATAGAATCATATGAGGTGTTATCAAAGGCACCCTCTATATCGATAAATGTTACTAGAGCTATTTCTTTGTCCACCAGCGTCTTCTCTAGTATATGAACTAGAGTATGCAGAGCTGTCGTTGTGGATTTGCCTTTTTGATAGGCAAATTGGTATCTATGAAGCGGATGTCTTGAGGACAAAAAGCTTCTGATGTACAAGTCAAGTACTTTTTCCATGCTTTTCAGCAGGAAAGAGCTTAAGCTAATTGGTCTCCAAGATTTGGGTAGGTCACTAGGACGCTTTCCCGCCTTTGGAATAAAGACCACATTAACTTTTCTCCAGGATTTCGGTATATAACCGTGGGTGAAACCTCATACTAGGTAATCTAGGTAGCTCGTACCAACTCAACCAAACTGACTATAAAAAGAAAACTATTAAGCACGAGCATCCCATGGGCTTAAGAGAAAACCCCAACAACATTGTTTCATAATAGAGAAGTGGAAGAAAACAAGAGTTTGGAGAGAAGGAAGGAGGGAGGGAGGGAGAGACAGGGGGAGCGGGGGTGAAAGTATACATAAAGTTTCTTCTGGTATTAAAATAATAAACAGGGGGGGGGGAGGAGGGAGAGAGGGGGCTGGGGGCGACAAAGGGGGGGAGGTGCGAAAAACTTTCCGGGTGAGAATTTATTCACCAAGGCTCAGAGCCAGGAGTGGGAGGGATGTGCGACCTGTGAGCAAGTTACGGCCCACAGGAGAATCAGGCGTAATGGGAGGTAATTGGAAGTTATGGGAGATGGTGTGCTGGAATCAACTTGAAAATAAAAATTCACGAACGTAAATATCGCTATCTAATAGCTAATTGGGGACGATATTTGGTCAAGTTGCCTTAACTAATGCCTTGGCCTTTGTTCAAGTTGTTTGGTTCTGGCACTATATTATACCATTTTGCTGCTGGACGCACTTCCTCCGCCAGACCTGTTAAGGGCGACAAGGATTGTGTTATTGTTTTAACTTTTTTTCTAAACTAATTGAAAGTAACATGGACCTGAAGAAGGGCAGTCTCTCAAGTGAACTCTCTAATACGAGAAGAGAGAATAGACCAGCAGAGACATCGAGGAAGCTGCTAATAGAAATACAAGAAAACTCACTCAATCGACCACATGGAGAACACAGGAGAGTCCATCCTTGCTCGGGCCACTTTCATTTTGCCTGCAAGTCGTCGCTGTATGCCAGAAAACAATGGCTTTGAACACAAGAGAGAGAGAGAGAAGAAGAGAGTGAAATGCGAGAGAGAAGGAGAATCCGTTAGGTTTTCAAGCAGCAATTGTTGTGCGATTCTGCCATTACGGTTGGCAACTACAAGTGAAACAAGTACCGTTTCTGCGTCGTGCCATGGTGCCAAACGAATTTTCTTGCTGCGCTGTTGTCGGATGGTGACAACTGGTTTGGAAGGGTGACAATGGGACAGAAATTTTCGGGGAGGAATAAGTATATAAGAAATGGAGACGTCATAACATAATATATATCTCATGGATAATAAATCTGTCCCATAACAAACTCTCCAATGTGGCTACCGTTATGAAGTACCTTCAAAAGCATGTAAGAAGAAAAATTAATATAATTTTTTTTAAGTTCTTCTGTGTTCCAACCAACCAGGATGGCCGATTTTATAGGACATGTTTGAGGCATTACGAGTTCTCAATTACTGATTCCTCCCTGGAAATTTTAGCATGAAATACGAGTGAATATTTTTTTTATCAACAAAAGAGTCTTATATAATTTCGTCCTGATGTATGTACGATAACAGTGGTGATACGGGAGGAAACTGAGGGATGTGAGGAGAGCGCATTTTCAAAAGTCTAAGAATATTATTGTTAAACATTTTGGATCAAGTTTTATTTACAAATAACATAGAATATATACAATTATACATACATAGAAATTAAAATTAACAAAACAAAACTTGATCAAGGGCGGTGCTAATGCCAACGGCATTCTCTTCCGTATTTTGGAAGAGAAGAGAGTCCAAAAAAAATATTTGGACGGTTCTATTAATTTTCATTTCCCAAATTGATAGTTTCTGTAAAGCTTATTCCAATGTAATTATCATCATCAATTTAATGTTTTTATGCTCCCAAAAACGGATCAACTCTTTTGGTTGAGTAATCACTTTAATCTGAAAAAAGCATAAGGTATGACATGGTCATTTTAATGAGTGCACACGTTAAAAAGTACCAAGTTTCGTAATCATACTTTCGTTGTATGGTTTTGTCACCAAGGTGATCTGGGTATTATGTTCTATTAGAGTTGGTACAACAATTCCAAAAAACATAAAAAAAATGGGTGAAATTATTTTATATTCATATTACTTCCGAGAAATTTCTAATATTAGAAATCGGAAGTATTGTGTTCGTTTTTGTAAAAAAAAATATTTTTTTGCTCCGATTTCAATTTTTTTCATATTTCTGGACGTTTCATAACCTACTGAGTAAATTTGGTTTTGTGTCCGTCTGTCGGTCTGTCGGTCTGTCGGTCTGTCGGTCTGTCGGTCTGTCTGTTAAAACGATTCCTTGTAACGCGCAAATCTCGGAAACTACTCGACCGATTTTGATGAAATTTTGCACACATCTAGGAGACATTCTGAAGATGGTCCCATTTTAAATTCATCGAATTCATACCAGCGGTTCTGGGTGAAAGAGACCATGCGCCTGACCACTAACTTTTTACTTAAACGCTTATATCTCGTGAACAGTACACCCGATTTCAATGAAATTTTGTGAGAATACGCATATTATTGTTTTACATAGGTTATTTATATTTATTTATAAATTAATTAAAATTTGACTCTTATATTTAAGAAAATCCGAAATTTTGGACAAAAAAGTAAAAAAATAAGGACCACGACTTGCCGATACAGAATTTTTTGTAGAATTTAAAATGTAGAAAAAACGATATTCTACCATATAAAACAAATTTGAAGAAAATCGGTTGAGCCGTTTTGGAGATACAAGTAATTTTGTATAAAATCTCAAAATTGGCACGTGTTTACAATGTGAAACAATCACGAGGAAGTATTGTGTCCATAATTGGCAGTGTTTTATTTTTTTACAATCATTATTTATTTATTTAAAAAAAAACTCAAGTTAACTTTTTTTCCTCTAAATTAACAGATCTGGGTATAATGTTCCTTTAGGGTTGGTACAACAATTCCAAAAAAAAAATAAAAAAAAAAAAAAAAAAAAATTGGGTGAAATTATTTGATTGAATTCATATTATTTTTTTACAATCATTATTTATTTAAAAAAAAAAAAACTCAAGTTAACTCTTTCTCCTCTAAGTTAACCAGAACGGTTAAAAATAACTTCTCTGTTTCATGTTTCTTCAGAGCCCTACATCTTAAATTGGTTTCTTTTAGGTTAAATCTGCACGAAGACAGGAAGTGAAAGTAGTTTCATGAGAATTCCAAAAAACAAAACAAATACCGGTGTTCAAATTAAACCTGGTGTTTAAAACAAAAAAATAAATCGAGTTTGAATTTTTGAAATGTCATTTTGCGGTGTATGTTCTGAGCATGGTCCGAGTTATTTTCTTCAAGTGTAAGTATCATACACCAACATAATACTTTTGTTAATAATGTACTGACATAGATTTATTAGTGAAATAGTGAGAAAAAAGAATGTTTCTCAAAATTAGCTCAAAAAACTCAAATAGAACTAAACAACAAAATCAATTAAGTATATATTAGGTGTGAGTTTGACAGGTGACTCAAATTTTCATATGATCTACAATAAATTTTATTAAATACAACATAAGTGACACATAATTTCTTATTTTTTTAACTGTGGGTATGGGGATTTTTTGATACCTACAGTCCTACAAACTTTGCCAATAATTTAAAGGAATAATATGAATGATTGGCTCTCAGGGTTTAAAAAAAAAATATTAACAAAAAAGAGGTTACTTTCATTGGCATGTCAGCTAAAAATCGATTACAGTAGTACAATCTTTGCCATATAATTCAAAGGAATAATATGAATGTCTGTCTTTCGGGTTTAAAAAAAAAACACATTACAAAAAAAGAGGTTACTTTCATTGGCATGTTAGGTAAAAATCGATTACAATTAACCAACGAAAATTCATCTAACCACACATTCGAACAATTGACAGCTCCAAATTGATGATATTGGAGTGTAAAAATATAAACACCTCTCAGATGGACACTTGCCAGATAAAATCAGCTGATTCGTACAGTGTGCCTGTTGATATTAATTCTGTGCTACTTATACGATACCCATGCCATATAATTGAAACCACACCAATTTAATATACAGGGGGTATCACCTTGTGTCAACACATTGAGAGATATAGGAATTCTTAAAATACTGTTGCATTCGGAAAAGAAAATGATACCTATACACGATTGGATGATTTTATAGTTTCAATAATAGTTGAAAATTACAAATGCATGGGTTTTGATTTCGCTAGAATAAGAGGCATTCTCATGTATAGTAGGTGTAGCCATGTATATATTGTATACACGAGTTCCATATAATGGGTATTTCATAATTAACTCTATTTTGTGAAACCAAAGGTTCTTGACCTGTGGTTTCCGTCGCATTGAGAGTTTCAAGAAACGTTAACCAACGAAAATTCATCTAACCACACATTCGAAGAATTGACAGCTCCAAATTGACGGATATGGGATTTCAAGAAACGGAATTGTAAATATTTCACATTTTAAAAGGGATATTTCTAAGAGATATTCCTTTTTCATAACGGAGTAATTCGTGTTAATCAGTAATCAGGTAGTACACTTCGCAATTAAAGTATTTGTATATAAGAGTATAATTTGCAAAGCATATATTTGCGGTGGGCTTGGGTGTCTTTGAAACATCTTTTACAAACATAGTAAAAACACTGAACAATCGACTGGACCACCCAGTAAACTCTGTCTAACACTTCCTGTCCCCAGCTACCTGTTCTCACAGCCTGCTCACCTAGCCAGCAACCAAGTTGCCACAGCTACCAGCTACTAACCTGACTTATCCGGTGGACAGAGTAAAGACCAGATTGAGTTGGAAAATGAAACTCTTCGCGCACGGGAGCTACAGGCTAAAAACTACTACTTTACTCTTGATTATAGATACTACCTTCTCTACTATTGACCAAGTATACACTAATACACTATGTATACAGATACTATACAAGTACATTATTACTAGTATACAGGGTGAGCATAAAGTCTCACCCCACCCCCCGTATCTCGAGAATGGCTGAAAATACAAGAAAACGCAAAAACCCGTATTCCCTAATTTTTAGGGGGATTAATTTTCAGCCAAAAATTTTTTGCCTACACGGCCCCAGTCAGGCTGGGCATGGGCCAACTTTAAAATCTCAAATAGAATGGTATATCTTGTGGCATATTGTTTTAAATGTCTCATAGAGAGAAGTTCATTACAACAAATTTCAGTGAGCTACAACTTACCGTTCTTGAGATACAGGGTCGGATGTCCTGCGTAATATCCATATATTTTGACCTATAACTCGTTAACCGTAAATTATAGAAAAATGAAATTTGTTGAAAATAACTCCTTATGACAAGCCCTGTCGAAAAAAGTATAACTCGACATACTCTGTTGATATTAGTTTCTGGTCGGTTTCGTCAGCCAGCCGGACGAACAGTCCGAAAAATTTTAACGAAAAAACAAATCAAGTTTTAACTTGTTCGAAAGTTCTTGCCATAAGGAGTTATTATCAACAAATTTCATTTTTCTGGAATTTACGGTCAACGACTTATAAGTCAAAATGTATGGATATTACGCAGGACATCCGACCTTGTATCTCAAGAACGGTAAGTTGTAGCTCAATGAAATTTGTTGTAATGAACTTCTCTTTATGAGACCTTTAAAACAATATGCCACAAGACATACTATTCTATTTAAGATTTTAAAGTTGGTCCATGCCCAGCCTGACTGGGGCCCTGTAGGCAAATTTTTTTTGGCTGAAAATTAATCCCCCCAAAAATTAAGGAATACGGGTTTTTGCGTTTTCTTGTATTTTTAGCCATTCTCGAGATACGGGGGGTGGGGTGAGACTTTATGCTCACCCTGTATACGGTATGCAACACTACGCATAGACACTATGTACTCTCGGACTAAGGACTCTCAGGATTACACTTATGTAGAGAAACCGACGCGACTGATGCATTATTAATAATTGATTGCTATTAAGTCCTACATATACCTACTTACGATCTACGAACATCGAATATCATATAGGTGATATAGGTTGTTTGCCCAATTTGCCCGTGAGTTATTAAAAAACCCACTTCTTAAAAAATCATGTATGAGATACTCGGAAGCCCCGGAGCTACATTTAGAGGAACAGTGTTGAAAATGGGTGATAAATCTTTTAAGACCTGTGATTTAAGAGTATTAATATTGGTTATTTTTACAGATGATGTTTTGTATTACAAGTAAGTTGTTCATTATGACAGCCGATCTGGATTTTTGACATGAGGAAAATTTGTCCCATGCAACAAACAAACTGATTATAGCACAATTGCACGTGCTATAATCAGTATATCTAGAACCACAAAGATGATATCCTATGGTTTCGAAGGCGAAACCGCCGCAACCTACACGAAGGTTTATTATTGTTTTATTTTTTCAAAAAAAAAATTCTGACTTCCCAGGATATGAAGAGTGAGATGATACAGGTTTAGGTTTTAAAACACTACTATGTTGGGTTGGTTGAAAGAGATTGCCATATGAAATAACTCCTTCCTTCAGTTAGGACATCTTTATACATTTTTTTATTAAAAGTTTCTTGTTCATATTTTTTATCATTACTTGTTTGTATATAATTATGTCCCATATAAATAAAGTATTCAATAAAATCTATAATAATTAGAATAATATGTATTTGAACAAATCACAGTACTATAGCAAGGTATGTTGATCCAAAAGATAAGGAATAGTCAGAATAAGTTACCAAGTCGGAATATGTTACCAAGTCGGAATATGTTACCAAGTCCGAATAATTTACCTAGTCCTAGAACACGCAGATAGCGTTCAATGCCTAGGAACCATAGGATACTCGCGTACAATACTCCATACATCTCGTCTCACACACGGAACGCCCGCCATAGTCAGACTCAATACATTTCACCTTGATCTAGGAGCAACCGACACGGCGCAACCCAAGGCCTGATGTCAAGATACAGGCCAAGTGGTACCACTGCACTCGTTAGTGCTAATTAAACGCGACATTTGAAGCTCTTGGATTTGCCATTGCCACGTGCAGATCTGCGGGAAGTGGCTTTGTGCATGCAAAGGTATTGGAAAATGAGGTTGAGATTGAAGAAATGGATTCATTGAGATTGAAGAAATGGAGACACCACTAGAACTTTCTGCAACAAGCCGCGTCGAGATGCGACTGCTAGGTCCCTGCTCATGTGTATTAGTATATGGGAGCAGGGACCTAGCTCATGTGTATTAGTATATGGGAGCACGGACCTAGCAGCCATAACTCAACCTTTCATGAGTTTATGGTTAGAGTACGTAGATGTTTTTATGTTAAATCATGATGTTAATACAGCGGAGGTTATAGAAAAATTTGACACTAACAATGTCGTGAAAACGCTTTAAAAATATTGCTCTTTTACTTTTCTTTTTTTCCTGAAAAAAAATCTGTAGGAGTCTAAATACAGGTAGAGTTGCTTGACATTTCTCAATTGGCTTGCGGATATGTCCATCAACCTGATCAAAAAGTCTGATGTATTGTTGACGTCAATGCAACTGAATAACCTGATCGGAGGGAAGTAAGCTTATGGCATTTACTGTCAGATTTATTCTTGCATTTTAAGAACCGCGACACAGCCCGGCAAGTTGCATAACCAACTGTGTGAAGGCGAGTACTCTCCCATGCATATAGACCTCTAATTCGATGCAGGCTATAAAGTACGTATAGACATCTGCCAATAGAGCGAGTACGGAATGTAGCATGCTTTGATTTACACAAGCACCCATTCTTATTGTTGTACTAGTTGAGAATGTGCCCATGTTAATTATGCGAGTGTAACCTATGCTAGTCTGTTCAATGTACAACCTCAAGAATAGTTTATCTATCGATTGGAAATCGAGATAGGCAAAGGTAGACAAATTTATTGAAGATTAATGTAAATGTGCGAGCGATATTCACTTCCTGCATGAGCAATGGGATAGCGAGGCGAGGAGGCTCTACACTAGGAGAACTGTTGTAAACCTCACTTTGAAAATTTCGAAAATTATCAAATGGTCCTGACGGCAGAATTTCTAAACCTAAAGTACGCCAAATGGAAGATATAAGATGGCATGATGATGTATTTAAAAGTGCAGTTAGAAAATATGTTGATACCACTGATATCTGAACTTTTCATAGGGCTGTTCTGTAAATAATAATTTATTAAGATTTTTCAACAATATTTAAAATCCTGTTGGAAACGTGCCAAGGATGCACCCTGCATTGCCTTTTTGAACTGCCAAGGTTACATAGGATCGAAAGCATAATATGTGTCTCGGTATACACTGGTGCATCGATGAATTCACTTTAATCAAGAGGTGATATGAAATGCATCCACCACTTCAATCTAAAATTAAAAATCCACTCACTTGAACATTTTCCAAATGTTTTATTCCACCCCACTGACACTGATGCAAAAATAATACTCACTCATAATAACAATACATAATTCGTGAAAATAATTTGTAATGCAAGTTCTGTTGATGTGTTATTAGTTATTATTCTAGGAGAGGAAATTGCTATGCATGCCACATTCGGCATTACTGAACTGGGGAGCCTCCAGGTCCTTGACAGTGGCATTATAGAAGGTTGAAGAGATTCAATGCTAACATAAATTGTAATACGTATGTTGGTACTGTGAGTAATGTTTCCATGTAATACTCTATAGTCTATATCAAATAAAGGTCATTCGTTCGTGTGCTCGCTGTTGAAGTATTGAGCTATATATTCAATATGCTGGTGCTTGCACCAGGTGAGGACGTGCTGATGTTATACATAGGGAACTATTTCTTTGCATCAAAAGAGAGAGGGTATAACATTTATATAAATTAAAGCATCTACTCATATAAAAAAAAACTTGTCAAAACCAAATGTTAGACTTTTCTTTGGCTGGCAGAAATCCCTACCTGTTTGAGAGGGAAAAAGCAAGTTAGAAAGCTAAAACAAGTGGAGGAAAATTATATCATCAGTTCATAAAGATACTCGTAGTCAGTAGGTGAATTATGAGTACATTGGTTCTCCCCTTGGCAGCATTATTGTGTCAGGGTTGACTATAATGAACAGTGATTTTGGTCTTGTCGTGCACTTTGTATACATTGTACAAGCATGATAGTATATGCTATAACAATAATGACTGATTTTGAAATCATAGGAAAAACACCTACATAAACAGTCATTATCGAGAGGCAATGGCAATTTTTTTTCACCAAATTCGTCAAACATTCCCGCTACAAATACCAACGCAGTGTCACAGACATCATGCAAATAATCCACAGGAATAGATTAGCTCGGATTCTGATAAGATAGGACCTACATAGAGACCGCTGATAGGAACAATCACTGAATTCTCCACATAGAATTGAGTTGCCAAGGTGAAGCAAATCATTGGAGTAGAATATTGCCGCAAACCTAGCCAGCCAGAACAGCAAGGTTGTTGGGGTACTTATTAGTGTACAATGCTGATCATGATTGGGGGAAATCATAGGGAAATTAGCAATTATAAATAGATTTCTGTGCGAAGGAAATGATCAACTGTCGTATTAACACAAAATAGTTATTTACTTTCAATAATGATGGATGAAAAAATAACTTTACTATACCTATTTTTTAAAAAATAGATGAATATTGACTTTCAAATTAAAAAAAAAAAATGCTATTGAAATGGTTGGAAATTATGTGTGAAAAATTCCCGTTATATCATCGTCACATGTCATGTATGATCACCTGTTAGAGCACCATACTACAAATATAATTATATGATCCGAATCGATAGCACAGCTATACATAGCAGCTTATCTGTACTCAAGCACAGTTTTCCTCTGATTGCCTACAATCTACATGAACACTAATGTTGTACGCAGTATACAGGTACGCTGTAACAATAAACATCTTATCATGAAAACAATTTAAACAACTAATGGTCAATAATAACTCCTGCGTCTGTGTCTCATCTATGGTACATATTGTCATTTCTCATATCAAACATTATTTTTTATTCATTGATAAAATCATAAATAATATTATATATAATGGATATTAGAGATAAACATATATATCAAATATTATAGATATACATTAAAATAAATTTCATCAATCATAAACAAAAGCATTGGATACATCACTGTCCACTGCAACTGGTATTCAACCTTGAATGTCGGATACACGCGTATCCAATGCACCCGACCCCCCAAGTTCAATGCAACAGGGATTTGCACACCTTGCAGCTTGCAAGCCCGGTGCCCACCTGCGACCACTCGCCCGACAGATGCAACCCGGGGAGATGCAGTTGCACATCTGACCACCAGACGGTTACCTAACACCGGTCAGACTCAACAGCTTTCTAACCGAGATCACCGAAACAATCGTGGTGACCAAATACTCGGCGGAATCAAGTCTCGGGCGAGAGCCAAGACAAGCAGGCAACAAGAGATAGAGCCTAGGGCAAGGTCTTGGAGAACTGGTCGTTTGAACTTTCAAGATTTTGTGCTCGGAAGAGAATATGTTAACACATAATACTACCGGTAATATCGAGTGAAGGTAGTGTGGAGGACAGGAAAGAGAAATTGGATTGGTCCATTTACTCTAATGGATATTTGTGTTAGATCAAATTTTAGCTCAAGTGGACGGACGCCTTGTTGTGATGTAATGTGATAAATTGATTTGTACTTGAATCTTGAAGTGTAATACGGAAACGACACATTATTAATTCTTAATTTTGTTCAATATTTAGAGGTACCTAAAAGTAAAGTGGTTTTCGATCTGTATCAAAATATTCTGTATGTAGGGGCATTTTCAAATCATCTTTCAAATATGATTTTCATTTGGGTAATAATTTCTTCTGAGAACCATGTAGTAAAAAAGGAACCTAATAGATAACGATCGAATTTGATAGCTACCATAAAGATGCTTAGACTTGAATACACAAAACATATGACACAATTTTCAGTTCCCCATCAGATATGGGATTTTACTAACAGCATTATTAGTTTCAGAAATAACGAAGTACAAGAAATTGTTGAACAATCTACTGAGCACTTAGAACAACATAACAACTTACCGATATCCAAGTTACATCTGACGTCATGGGTTTAGTTCTGAGTAGATGATTATAGTCTCTTGTTAATATCTCTAGACCTAGACACAAGTAACTTCTTAAGACAGTCTTGTATTGGTTTTACTAATTCCAATATCTATAAGAACATTTGTTACATTGGTTATCTTGTATGGTATTAGTATTACTCCTTTATCTTTTCTTACATCTTCCATTATGTCCTGTACATTGGTTTGGGATTACTTCGGACTATTACATCATGGTGGGTTCTGGGAACACACTTTGAGTCCTCAATATTAGCACTAGTCTTCGTGCTGTTCATCACGTGCTGTGTGGTTTCATAGGGAATGTGCCCTGGCAACCAGTCCACGGTTGTCTTGTTGATCTCTCAAACTGATTAGTTTCAACTACCCAACTTGTAAATTGATTCTTTCAAATTGATTTCAACTCCTGCTTGCGTGTATCTTGCAACCATGAATCGACCCTTTTATCGATCTTCTCTTTGAAAATATTCGCGTTAGAGAACGAGTTTAGAATATGACGCGGTTATGAATATTCTCACATTAGCATAAAATGCAAATTTCATATTGACTTTTCTCTTGAGAGTTTAAAGGGTAGTTGTGATCGTGTGGGAGGGTGCATGAGACGTGGAGGGGGGGGGGTGGAGAAGGTGAGTCTACTTCCGTTGTGTTCAATGTTATGAAAAATAACGCCTGGTATAAAATAAAGAACAAGAAATGTAATAAAAAAATAAAATTAACCACGTGTAGAAACTGGAAAGCTTTGATGATAAATAAAAAAACAAAGGTACCAATCAACCAATTTTGCAAAGTGGACTCCTAAGCAATAAGTTCGAGTCTTCAGTAAGTCAGTTTATCAACGGGGAACGACCATCATTATTACGAAAAATTGTTTTCAACAAAATTCCATGTAGTAATAAGTTGGTTTATCCCGAAGGATGTACGTATATTTTAAACGTTTTCAAATTCGACGGCACATAACTTTATTTATTCAGTTGTAAAATCATGACATACATTTATGTACTACCTTTAAATATATTTCATCCTCATAAATATAGGTATTTCTAAGCTCTTGTTCAATTTAAAGACATGAGAAAAATAACTTTAGAGGGCATTGAGCCGAAGTGTACAATAGAAATCAGAGACAGGAATTTGAGGAATCCCACAGGTTTCTAGCATCAATCCTATTAATAGAGATAAACAAATATAATATCTCTTTGGAATGAGAGAAGAGTATAGAAACACAAGGGAGACATTGCCTACCTCGGGCTGGATCTTGTACTACTGACTTGGGTGAGGTGAATATACAAGTTTTGATCTAAATAGGTATACTTGTCTGTGAAAATTCTTGCTAATGTGTTTTTAATTTTTAAATAAAAACATTAAGAAGAAGAGAATATATCCACTGAGAAGCTGTTTTTAAAAGTCGGGCAACACAAAAACCTTGCAAAAACTAGACTCCGTAATCTTGGGAATATAAGGTGGGAGAGAGAGAGAGAGAGAGAGAGAGAGAGAGAGAGAGAGAGAGAGAGAAAGAGGGGTAAGGGGACAAAGAGATTGCGAAGCATTAAAACATGTAGATGGTAGCATGACCACCTGATAACAATGTTGAAATAATAGGGTGCTGTATCGGAATGACAGGAGGGTGAACAGAGGGGGTGCTCAGAAATCCACCCCCTTCTAACAAAGCAGCCCCCTGTATAAGAAATCAGGTGGTTAGTCTGTAGACCATGCAGCCTCGAAATTTCCACCCAGTTTGTCTCGAACCCGAGAGTGGGTGATTGAAAAGAAAAGACTCCAGGTGCATAAGGGGTTTTAAAAAAATCTCTTTTAAAAGAATGACCGCCCGAAGACTTTTATAACACGACAGGGGCTACGTATGAGTTCGGTGCGGAAAATAAAAAAACGTATGAGTTCGGTGCCGCCTAAAAAAGGTCATGTATGAATTCGGTGCCGCCTAGAAAAGGTCATGTATGAATTCGGTGCCCTGGTACTTGCCCTGATGATCAGGTAATTATAGTATTTTTTTCCTTATAGGCATGGCCTCCAATTAATAAACCGAGGCATGGCCTTCATTGTATTTTACCTAACCCTACTATAAACCCAAGGCATGGCCTTCATTGTATTTTACCTAACCCTACTATAAACCCAAGGCATGGCCTTCATTGTATTTTACCTAACCCTACTATAAACCCAAGGCATGGCCTTCTTTGTATTTTACCTAACCCTACTATAAACCCAAGGCATGGCCTTCATTGTATTTTACCTAACCCTACTATTAACCCTAGGCATGGCCTTCAAGGAGGAAATGGACAGCCTTGCTGAATGTAACTGTCTACAACATAATCTACTAACTAAATAACAGCAGGATGACTGTTAACAAGCAACAGAGTACATTATAAAAAAAAAACAATCAAATTTATAAGTCATTAGGACCGCACCGAACTCATACATCACCTTTTTTCGGCGGCACCGAATTCATACATGCGAAAAAGGTGCGGGTAATCTTCGCACCGAACTCACCTATTGCCCACGACAGGCATAGGCAGTTTGAGCACCCCTGATTCCTGCAACACCTGGTCGCACACTTCTACACATAATCTGGATACTTTTTCATCTATGACCGTTTTGCTATTCTTCCTAGACCTTTTCTAAACCTGTTTGTAATGTAACCGAGAGGTTTCAAGTTGGCAATGGTAGAGTTGGGTTCAGTATTACGTCTATTGCCTCATGTGTGTTTGGAGTTCCCACAACGGAACAGCTTCCGCTAGCTCTTCTTCCATTCCTGTCCTTACAATACAAGTAGGTATTTCCCGGCTCATCATGTTACTTTGATTTTGTAAATAACATTAATAGCATGGAATAGTTCTAGTTCATAGTCCACATGTTTCATAGGTTGTTGGTTATTGGCTTTGTGTTTCTTAGTTGAAATGTCTATTATTATCTCAGCAGTCTTAACAACGTCCACATGTTTCATAGGTTGTATAGATTCCACATTGTTTACTTTGAAAGATTTAAAGAGGAAGATTTAGAGCTTTAGACTGTCCAAAAGAGAATGCAATTGTACCAATCGGACTTGGTACTTTCAACAGTTACTGTCCACAGGTACCTGATGGTCCATACTTACATCAAGAAACAAATCAAATGTACCTGTTGATATTATGTACCTATATATTTTTTGGCGACTCGTTCTGACCCCTAGACAAGGTTGTTTGGTTACTTGATTGCAGCCAACACCTTGGACCTCAGGATAGACCTCGAAAGTATGGAGACTCGTGTGCAGCGAATGATGTAACTACTACCACATAAGGAATATTCGCAGGTAAGCCACTCTCTCTCTTTTTAAGGACCTTCATAAAAATCCAGTAAATGTATCTCGAAAAGTTTGGCCAATTGGGGAAAGTCTGGCCATTTGGGGACTTGTACATTTTTGTGGGTAAATTTTTTATGTAAGAAAATCGTACGTTCCAAGAGGCCCTTATGTTCAGTAATCTAAAGAGCACAAAAACATACCACATGAAATATCTTTGTAAAATAAAAATTTAAATACAATATTGCAAGCGAACACCATGCGGTTCACTTTGATTCCTCCTGTTTATGAGACAATGCCCAGTCGGTGACAAAATGATGCACTTTAGGATTAATCAAGTTACAAATATTATTATGTACTGACATTCGTTGGTTAATTCAAGTATCTCGATATGTAGAAAAAATGGTTACTTTCACAAGAATTCTACAATCTCAACAGGAATCATAGCAACCTTCATATGAACCAGAACTAACCAAAGCTGCGTCACTCAATCTTTTATGCTGGAGTCTCAAATCCTTGACTTGTCAGAAGTTTGCCAATATCATTTGCTTGGACAAGTCTCTTACGAAGACGGGTACAAATGAGTCCAGTAATGCTCACTTGCTCAGATATTCGATGAAACTACTGTCAATATTCCCATTATTAGTTGATGAAAGGTCAACTTTATGACTCTGTTAAAGGTCAACGATATTGTATATACACCAGTCGTCACAAAAATTCAAAGGACAAGGATAGTTTTCAGAATAGATATAATTTCAAACAGATAAAGTAAAGAATCCAATTTTGCAATATTATTAGTTTAAACTTTTTTAATCCATTCAATTTACTTTGATCTTCATCTAATATGGACCCAGTGGTAAAAGTAGATAGAATGAGGAAATATACTACAAAAGTAAAATAAAACTCGACTAAATAAAAATTCGAAAATAATCGTACATTAGTACTTGCTTATTTATGTAAATGTTAAATGTCTAAAGTCAAAGTTACTTACTCTATGTAAATGTTCTAAAGCTAGGATGATTTCACCGATGTAGATTCGAACTTCGTCCTCGTTGAAATTATTTCTTTGGTACAAATGTGTGAACAGCTCACCACCGCTGACATAATCTGGAAACACAAACATAAAAAATAAAACATTAACTCTCGAATTGATGAAGGTGGAAAAGAGAAGAGTGGAAAACTTAGAAGGGCATAGTAAAGAAAAACAACAGAGGGAGTGAGAGACAAAGGGAAAGAGAATTAGAGAGAGGGTGTCGATATAGTGATATTGAATTTGAAAGCGATATAACTTGACACCCTAAACGGTATTTTTATGGCTGCTTTGAATTGTTAAAACTTTAAAGTGAAGACTATTAGAACGCATGACCGTATAAAGACAAGGTGAGAGAAACAAAAAAGGAAATGAAAGTCACTTCAATAAATGAAATTGTACGAAAGAGGAGAAATAATCAGAAAGATATAGAGAGAGAAACAAAATGTAAGACAAGTGAAAGGAGAGAAGACAACTGAGGGAGATGGGAAGAAAACAAATAATAGAGAAAAGTGAGCAGGATGAGATGAGAGCCTTGATGGAGTGGGAGAGAGAGATATGCAAAATTACTATGGTTGAAGGTCATAATAGAGAGAATCATGAAATAGATAGATGCACATTGAAAGTATACAAAAGATAATGAAAAGATGCAATGGAAAAACTAGTGTCATTACTTTTATAAAATTACCCCTATACCAAGACTAACAAGAGAAAGAAGTGTGTGAAAGACTTAAAGAAAAGCATAGAAAAGAAAAGGGAACGAGAGAGAGAGCGAGAGAAGGAGGAATAAATAGCTTGATAATACTGATATAGTTTAGAATATAGAAAAAACACGTGGGGATGATATAAGAATAATTAGCAGAGAGAGGGAGAGAGGGAGAGAGAGAGAGAGAGAGGAGAGAGAGAGAGAGAGGAGAAAGGGAGAGAGAGAGAGGGAGAGAGAGAGAGAAAGTTTAATTAAACTAAATATTTTACGTGTTTTATTTTACTCTTTGTTCTTTCCGTAATCATGAGTGGGTTTTTAATATTTCCACTGGATGATTAATTAAACATTAAACTTAGGTTACATGAGCTTCTTCTAAAACATATCTATTCAATACGACATATAGTAAGCATATAAAGTGCCACCAGTGCTTCGGTGGTATACACAGCAGGTACATACATAACAAACACGACATTACATACATTAATGTAGATTAAATATGTCATAGGTGTTATCAGTCAAGGAGTTCATTGTCTTCACATACACATTAAGGAGAGAGGCAGAATAGACATACAAAAAGCAATTAGTATAATGACCGGCCATCTAATATGTCTACAATAGTTATGAGACACCCGAACTCAATAGCGTCCTTTCTCTGATCGACCCCAAGGTCAGACTATGACACCAAATTCTTATGGACAGAACAATCACCGAATTATCAGCGGACCTGATTATAAGATCACTTAGAACGCTTAGGTCCAGCTCGTGATTTTGAATTTCGTAAGATGTTATGAAACTCAATATGACAATATCAATATCAGGACAGGGGTTCCTAAAAAGTATGAGCATTCAGAGCTACTTTCAAATGAGGGAAGAATAATTATCCTTCTAATAAGGTACCTATAATATAAATATGCACTTGATAAAACGCAGAATAAATGACAAAGCATTTGATGGAAATGTGCAACTAAACCTTAAATTATAAACAAGGTTTACAAGGAAGTAAGTAGGATAGCTGATAACTTAAATATTCAAACAAAAATAATCCATATCAAGTCCAGATCATGAAAATATTGTACTTACACTCAGAATACTTCTAATCCAAATAAGAAATCATGTACGTATTTCCCACATACATTGGGAAATTTTTCTACCGAGAATGTTGAGTTCTTTGAGAACAACATGTTCAAAACAAACACAAGACCTGTGGCTATGCCCCTTCTTCTTATCTTGCGCACTTATCTAATGTAAACAGAGAGTGTCCTCAACACAGCGGTCATTGGTCGTCCTGTGGGGCTTATCCGGTAGGCTCATGGCTGGCTCCAATAATCACAAAAAAACATTTTCTACTGATAGTGGAAACCAATTGCTTATCTCTCGAATAAACGGCAGTGGTTACTGAACTTCAATTGTGAGTAGGCTAAGTAATGTGAATGTGATATAAATGTCTAATAATGTGTCACAAAATATAATGTACACGGAGGGTACATACATATTTACTAATACATATGACATATAATACTGTCGTTGATGTATTGTATGGTATAAGATTACGGACATTTCTGACAACCAGCATTCGAGAACATGAAATTTTGTCGAGGTGAGGAATAATGAAGTACAGTAGAACACGAGAAGAAACTACTCTGAGACAAAAAAAATATCTTCAAAAGAACGATTGTTTTAACTTTGAAAATCGAGAAAAAGCTTGTAAAAAAAAAAAGTTTACCTTTGATAGCTAAAATTATAGGTTCTAGGTGTAAAAAAAAAATGGAAAAAAATGCGAAGTCTTGAATGTTGTAATATTCCACGGTTTTGAAGGAAAACGTGGAATACTCAGGCGACACGTTTCATTCTGGAACCATACAGGGACAGACGTAGGGGAACAGGGGGAGGGAATTTATGTCAGTAGACAAACACTTGGCATAATTAGACAGGGTATGCAACATGCTCGCTAATGAAACGGCAGGGTCGATTTAAGGCTTCGCATAGACAGTTGCGTTTGCTGTGTGTGGTAAGTGAACGATACAGGTGATTCCCGAAAAGGTTTAGGCTGTTCTATTGGGGACTCTAAGATGTGGGGGGCGTTAAACAAATTCGGTACCAGCCATGTTAGACCAAGAGTCAAAAACTCAAATCGTTGGCGCCCTTGACAGGATTGTAAAATGACTTCCAGCAGTAAAATGTGGAGTCCCAGAACAAAACAACCTCAACCATGAGGAAGAGGTTGAACAATGTCGACCCTAATAAGTTTGTGAAAAGGTCAAAGTGAAAGATGAAGAAGGCTTTGGAGGATTTAAAATGGACAAACTGGATTATGACTCCCCACACATTTTATTTTATTTTTAATTATGCATATACTTAATCCCATATCCCTGTGATATAGTTTAGATTTCTCACATTGCTAATTCATTTATCATCACATTAAGTGCACCATATCAGAAACATGCTAAACACCGTATGAATTTGAAAATTAGCTACATCTATGGATTTTTTGATGTCTCTAAACTCAGAAGCACCAAGGACAGCCCATTCGCGCTCAAAATTCCACCACGATCGCGGCACAACCGATTTCTTCTGATCTCTTGAATTTGGTGGTTTTGCCAGGTTTCTGTGAGGTGGGACTATTTATAATGAACTTTTCACACATCCAGTAGGAACAATTACAAAGCAAGCTAAGAACATTAAATCATTCTTTATCACTCCAGAAGCAGCATTGGGTAATAATATCTACTTAATATTCTAATTGCTTCTTACACATACCTATATCATCTACACACCAGAATAGTACAAGGTGCTCATACATACATACATACATACAAAACATATTACATTGCCTACTTTACTTTCATTAAAATATAATTTATAAAACTGAGAGTTACCTACATATATTATTTTATGCATCACATTTTTTCTCAAAGTTAGTGAGTATTTAGGTCGGTCCTGGAGATTATTAAAGAATTTAGAGTCTTTCAACAAGAGTAATTACCTGAATATAATTACTCTTAAACCGAATATAAGTATTTCGTGGAGTTTGGGACTCGAACCACCAACTTCTAGGTAACGAGACCGCTGTCTTGTTGATTATCCTACTGAGGTCGGTTTCTAATACGTCTTGGTTATAGTTCATAATAATAACATGACGTACAACTGCATAGTAAGATTTATTTGTATAATCAATTATTATGAAGGAATGATGCAGCACTGTGTGTAGTATTAGTAATGTGTAGTCATAATATGTGCATTGTGTAATGTGCATCATTCAATAGTTTGCGCAATGGAACCTTTATGTTATGGTCCAGTAACAAACCAAACTAAGTAAGTTATCATATTTGTGTTAATCACTTTCGTGACATCACAACAAACTCGATTTATTAAATCTTCGCTGAACCCGGGACTTGAACCATTGACCTCCAGGTTACAAGTCTGGCGCCTTATCTGCGCCAAGATCCTCAAAGTTGGAGGAAATATTTTATATTTTGTATGAACTGTTGTAAAATTTAATTTGAAAGCCAACTAGTACTAATTTAAATTTATTATTTTTTTTAAATGGTGTTTTTCGAACTGTCCATTGTTTTTTCAAGATTTTCATTGGTCCGTGATAACATATTTACATTGTTTACATAAAATTTGTTTGTTTTGAGCCTCATTCGTCATAAAGGCGCTATGTTTACCTGCGTCACTACTTGCGGACATTGAAGACACACCCAGCCTTATCTGCCTGCCAGTTATAGGTAGGTAACTATTCTCTAACCATTCATGAACAAACATCTGGGTCTGTTATTAGAAATTATTTGGTATATAATACCACCTTATATTTATGATACTGCCCAAAAAAGACTAACAAGTCCCATTATGACAACATAAGTCAAGACATATTTTTAATGTGGACAAAAAATCAATTTTTTCATGTCCCGGGTGGGTATCGAACGCACCCGGTAACTGTTATGAATTTTGGACATCCTGTCTTATCCATTATCAAATACATTGTGAAGAGAGTTGAATACAGACTAAACAAAACACCAGAACCAGTTGGCTTATTTGAACTGACTCATACAAAGTGATTCATTGAGATGCTCTTTCAGATTCATTCCAAAAATCAGGAATAAAAACTTGAAGGTTTTTAATTGTGTTGCAGAAGTACTCAGAATACCTAAATAGTAACATTAGTTCACATTAAATTGCGGATAATAATATTAAATTGAAGCAGAAATTATTTTGGTTTACTTTAATAGATCAAAACAAATTATAGGTATAAACAAATATTTTATTCAAACAACACTAAATATATCCCCAACACTAAATATCAAGTAATGACAATGCAGTTGTAAGCAACTTTAAAAAAAAAAAAAAAAAAAAAAAAATATATGTACTACAATTAATCTCCTAATTCTCCTGTAAGCTTGTAAGCAGAAGTCTTTCCCTATAAATTTTAATGAAGGGCAAATTGTTTTAAACTGGTCCCACCAACTAAGACTGGAAAATTCTCCCCTTGAAGGGAGTTCATGAAAATCGTTATACAACTTTTCTATTTCTGAATAATTCCACTGGAAGGCAAAATGAAAATAATAATTCAAAACTTTCTAACTGATATTCATCACGAAATGGAACACAATCCCTCAGCGCTCCCATTACTAATGGAAAATTATAACAAGTGAAAAAATGCAATGTTGCATTTTGAAATTAGAAGCAACATGTGGTTTTGATCACGCGAGTGGAACGTGATGAGACCTGCCAGATAACCTTTGAGTCAGCACCCGACAGCTGACTGACGGATAAATCTTCTACTGGGGTTACGGCTTTTGGAAACCTTCTACGGAGATACGATGACATCCTAAATAAAAGTTGTTCCACAATTCGAATGCGGCCACATTGACACCTTATGTGGTACAATCATAATATGTATAAGTATTAGTGTTTTCTGTATGACACTTTAGTAAAATATTATGTTACACTCGCTCATTTCAAGTAGCGGGCATAGCCACGTTAGTAAACATGAAGTATGTACTAATACCCATTCTTGACTGCATAGAAAAAATATGCAAATACACCCGTATTTATAAGCACTTCTCCACACGTATTAGGTTCTGAACTGGGTAAGGTACATTATAATATTCAAACTTATCTCCGAACCAATATAAAGACTGACAGGGGAAAGGGGCCCCAAACCAATAAATCAGACATATAGAACATTCCTAGTTGGCGTATTTAGGACAGCCAAACACGGCGAGATAACGGGTCGGCTTTGAATTTGAGAGGAAATGAGTGGACGTGTTTGTCACACAATTAGTCGAGGAGACCTAGGTGGTGTCTGAGGAATAATTGATTGGAATCATATTCTGTTTTGTGGCTACCCAAACAGCATAGACTAACACTTGAAACTAATTTTGTTTACAGTCAGAGAACGTAGACTTACTCTTATTTAGATTAATTCTCGTGTCCTGGACTTGATTAAGTTTAGAGTTAGACATAAAAAGTTACTATGATTTTAAAGATAAGAAACTACTTCATAAATCGTTGTACTAAGACTGTTTTAATATACACCTGATGAACATGCATGCTCAAAACGCAAAAATGGCTGCCTCATAAGTTGTCATAACAAAATAAAATTCTATAATGTCAAACAAAATAGAATAATTTACGTAATCAATTTTACCTTGACGTATCCTGATTAATAATAATATCTTATTATTCAGATTAACAACAATTTTATTATTGATGTTAAACGTTTTTATTATTGTTGTTAATCTCCATATATCTAGATATAAAACTCTGATTTCTTCAGTAAATAACAACATTAATTGCAGAATATGAAAATACAACATTGATAACACTTTTTCAACACCCGAAACACATGTTCGAAAGGAACCCTCCGGCAAGCCTACGAGACTCAAGCTAAATTTCATATCCGCACTTGTAGCAACTTCTGGCATTGATGCATGTTGCATGAAGTAGAAGAAAAACTACTAATCCAAACTCAAGGACAATGCAGCAAGGAAGAAAACGCACAGCGAGAGCGGGCGACTGAATCAACAAGAGGAAACCGAGAGAAGGTAAATGAAAATAATGACTGTCAGTGTAATGAGAATATGCGCCAGGCAACAGTGGAAGAGCATAAACAACTCAACAGATTAGACAGCAGGCGAGAACAAAAGAAAGAAATGATGTCAGCCAGAAAGCAATGTAGCGAAGGAAAGAGAGAAGAAGAAAGCATTCAAAACAAAACAGCGAGTATTTAAACGTGCAATATTTTGTAGAAACAAAAGATAGAAAGAAAGAAGGAAAGCTATAATGTTATGAAAGTCTGCGTCGGGGTGGGTGGAAGAAGCAGGGGAGATGGGAAAGCACGTGCTTTAGATGTAGGTCAGCAAGTCGACCATTATCGCTATTTGTCTTTAGTGGCTTTCTGAATCCAAGCACATTTTCTTTCTTCTCCGTCCTCATTTCGTCCACTACTATAATTTTGTTAATTTTAATTAGCATTTCTGAATGTTTATTAAATTATTTGTTGTTTTTTTCCACGATTACATTTGTTTACAATTATACTTCAGCATAGCTCTGGTATATCCATTGGCGTTAGCGATTATTTCCAGCATTTTCGACACGTCCGTCGTCGATTTATTTTTTTGACGAATGTTCACACATATCTTTTCCTCAAGAAATTATCAAAGATCTCACAAGATCTTCTCATCTATTTCCACAAGCTCGGAGTGAGCTGATACATTGAAAGTTGTTTCAGCATAATTACTTGCTTGGAATATGGGACGCGCATTTCATTAGCATTACAAGTGAGAACTTTCTCAAGTAGCTGTACACCAAACCTCCGCATGGCAAGGTGCTGCTCGCTCGTGATGTCAGTGATATCGTGTGCATTGGCGATATCCTCCTTGATAATGACTCTCTTAATAGGTACCTCATTTTCTTCTAACATGCTGCTCCAATCTTCCGATAGCAATTAAAGTTCTAATAAGTCCTTTACCTATTCAGTTCAATTGTAATCATTTGCGTTCAATTGTAGCATATTAAAGGCATTGGACTAGGTGCTTCTTCAGACTTGTCAGTATAATAGTATGTATTATTTATATCATCTGCTTCAGGCGAAAGACTCCATTGCACTTAATTGCTGTTACCAATTACAAAATGTCTATACATATTATACGGGCAGTTATAATGACTATTTCCGAAAGATCATATCAGAATAGTTTGAAAAATTAAAAACCAACTGAAGAGAAGATAATTTTTACTATCCCCCAAATAAAAACAACTTTTTTTTTTGAAAAATTACAATTTCCAATTAGAATCACAACTCAGACCTTTCAGTAATAAAATTAAAAAGTGCTATCTCATGTTATGTACTGACAGCACATTTGTAGGACCAGCAAACCATTTGGCTAACGGCAAAAACTGGAATCAGATATTGGCAAAAAAAAAATCTATAACACTTTAATCATGTTGATTCTGAAACTCCACATCTTTGACAGAGAGAGAGGTCCACCATGGAGTATTATTATTGGTGACTCGGACTCAGAACCATATCTCTTTGCTCAGGCGTCCTTGCCAGCTATGCAGGTACACCCCGAGGCTACTATCACTATCGCTAGGTGAGTTAGCCATAGCTTTGCTACCGGCAACCGGGCATTGGCTACCCACCCAAGTCTTTCAATTAGTGTGTTAAACATAACTGACATACTTGAGTGTTAATGAGACCGGTTGTTGGGTATGTCACTTCTATAATTTCCGACGACTTTTGATTTTTTGAAATCTCTTGAAGCTTTATTTTAGAAGAATGGTCTTGGGCCTTTTTTGAACTGTCGCTTTAATAGCCCTTACTTGCCTTATATCCGCAGTCCAAAATAGCTCTTGATTCTCAAAATAACCGGGATTCCAAAAATTAAAAGTGTACTATCGAGTACAAAAAAGGAATTTGTTGATTCAGATATGCGCTACTCATTTACCGAGTTACAATAGAACATCTACAAGGGAAATGTAACATCTATAATAGAAAAACGATTAACATTAAAATAAGAAGTCAAGGTTTTTCAAAGATGGAAATAAAACTACGGTAGCATGCATTTGAATATGTAAAGTATAAATAGGTTGGAATAACAATACTATGTAAGATATAAATAGAACTTACATTAATGACATTAATAATGTAAATATAAATAACATGATTGTACAAATGTTGTAAAAGAAAACAGAGGGAAATCCACTTTTAATTTTTGTTTTAAATAAACTCAGCCGATATCGATTAATTTGGATTGCAAAATAGTTTATGAAATGAGGCAGTAGCATAACAATATGCCATCATAATACGTCATGTATAGATGCAGGTAAGGTATTCACAATTTTCTCATAAAAAATGCGGCAGCGTCTATTGAAGCGAGCATTATGAGGGTGAGTTAGCATTTGTACAAGAGCTCTCGTCTGGGTTTTTTCTATGAAAGCTCGTAATTTATCTCTGAAAACATTTAAAACGACCACAGCATATTTAATATTTTACATTTGAGTGGAGCAATAATGTATCTCTGTGGTGATGGGGACAATACATTTCGCCAGACCTCTCCTAGTGTATGTTTCCCTATTATTTATCGTGTGTGTATTTCAGTCGCAATGTTTTCAGTATGATACCCGAAGAGCAATTTATTTGACAAAATTGTGAGCGTTCATTTTACAGGGTTATTTGTTGAAACCACTAATGGAGTAGAGAAAGAATGATGGCTGACATGTCACTAGTTTTTTTCATGTGGATCTTATTTGGACCCTTCAAGGAAATGAATGAAGGATTTCTGGTACCAAGTATTTTCTTTTCTTGTTTTCATAGAGTTAAGTAATTTTCTTTTGGCTATTTTATAAGAATTTCACATTAATACATACATATAATATTTATGTATCTTCTGTCAAAAAATCTGGATTGTTATCTACTAAAGCTTAGCAGTGAGAGGAATTTTATAGACTTTCTAGATAAATTACAACTTCACTACTTCTGAACTTTCAAATGGAAAAACAAAGCAACTTTACTGTGAGCAAAATAGTACACAGAAAGTCATAATAATCTGTATAAATTTGTAAGCCACCATATACACTTGTATCATAATTAAAAGTTAAAGTCATTTCGGAGAGGAGAGATGCTGGAAGTGGTTTGGAAAAATAACGAAGATTCAAGTTTTCTCTTCAGACACAAAGTCAAACAGGAGATGGGGAAATGAGGGAAGAGGAAAGAAAGAAGTTCGAGGGATATGATGAGAAAAGGAAGGAAGAAGTTATGGGGAAATAAGGGAGAAGCAAGGAAGAAGTTAGGGGGAAATGTTAGAGCAAGTGGAGGTGGAAGATATCTTTAGTTTGTTTTCATAAAGCTTTCCTTGGATTTTATACACCAAGAGAAACTTTAGAAAGGTGGGAATCATAGCAGAAGATGGGCAGAAAATTACACTGGAAAAAAAGAGAAAAATATGAAAGAATGAGAATAGATAATATTGACATTATGGACGATGATAAAAGGTTACGAAATAGAATATCAAAGTAAATGGGAAAAGGTGTCTCTTTTCAAGTACTTACTCAACAGTGAAAATTGGCTGGGTGAAAGAGCTTCATTAAGAAAATCATGCCAATCTATTTTAAGCCAAAAACAACACTAACAATAGAGAATATGTGAAAAGTGTACTAATTATAGCAGAAAGGTGAGAAGTTACATGAATTACGTAGCTATTATTCTGCAACAATGAAGTTGAATGGAGGCGAATTTGTTGTGGAGACGCGGGGGCCTGGAGGCTGTGAGAGTGTTGAGTAGACCCAGGGGAGGAGTAACATGTTCAATTACTGTTCACCGGGAATCTAATTTATTACTAGCTGTTTCAGGCTTTCTGGTTTAGACTTGAGTTGATATCCTGTTCCCACATTTGAGAAATTCCGTTTCATTTGGTCCTCATTGAACTCCAATTTCAATATTAATATCAGCTGTGTCATCAGTAAAAGCGACAAAGTTTTCAACGAATTCTAACAAATTACAATCGAGAAGAATAAAAAAAAAGATTATTGATCAAATAGAACGATGTGTTGAGAAACTGTGTGAGATCAGAGTTCTTTGTAATGTATGATGAAGTTCAAATTTACCTTCTGAAGATTCCTTAACACAAAATAAAGACGCCTTTGCTCTACTTCAATTTCTCATGCTTATTGAATATATCTCGAGATTTCTTACAGTTTACGCGTCAGAGAAAAGAAACAATAAGAGGAAGCAAGGAAACACTATAAAAAAAGAAGCAAGAAATTTTCCAAAGAGGAAAAAGTTTTTCAAACTGAATTTTTAAACTGTACAATAAACACAAA
Organism: Bactericera cockerelli; assembly: GCA_024516035.1. Taxonomy (NCBI): domain Eukaryota; kingdom Metazoa; phylum Arthropoda; class Insecta; order Hemiptera; family Triozidae; genus Bactericera; species Bactericera cockerelli. The sequence goes on from CM044956.1 coordinate 54,033,031, forward strand.
GAGAGGGTTCGGGGACTCGCTGCAAAAGTTTGTTAAATTAAAACAAAGAAGAAAATTCATCCGAGGGAAATACCTTTGCATATTGTTATCATTATTTTAATTCGTTTTCATATTTTGTTCTTCCAGAGAAAATTAATTACGACATTTTTTTCAGCATGCTAACAAAGTAGACATGGAGAAGGTTATAATTTTTTGCTTAGGAAATGAAGCTGTAACAACGTGCAAAATATTATTAACAGAAACCATAACATTGATGCTTTGTTGACAGAACATTTTCTTCTGAATTAAATCACAGGATACAGTGGTTTAATATATTTAAAATACCGAGTATACTGGATAAGCTGAAAAGAAACAAATCTATGCCCGAAGCCCCAAAATTCAAACAACAACATAAAGAAGAGGTCTAGACAGAAGAGGTATTCAGCGGGTTAAGACTTCAGAGATGGTGCCACAGAAGGGCAAAACACCATCCCCTAAAGTCGGACTCCCACTGAGCGCAACATTGCAAAGCGTTTCGCCAAGTTTCATGCTCCGCTCTTCCTTTAGAATCAAATGAGATCGAATCCCACTGTCTGAAAGATTGCTTGGCAAAGCTTTGCAACACTTCCCAATCCCATTCGAAAATTCGAAAAAATGTTGCACTCCGTGGTAAACCGACTTGTTTTGCTGGCAAAACCAGACAAATCCAGAACCAGAACAGGATTTATGTCAGCTAGGTGGAGAATGCCCCAGGCATTATATACACTAAGCAAAACAAAATAGGGGCCACCTGTATTTTCTAAGATCATCGTGTATAGTACACCTTGGATTGAAAGTTTGTTCTTGTTATCTTACTTATCTTGTTTATTAGACGCTCAGGTATGAATTGTGACCCGAATTTGTATAGATGGCATGAGGTAAATATCATTATTTGAGATAATAATCAAAACAGTTAATATTCCAATCTCGAACGGTTTGGTTGATTACCTTAATATTTTTTCTTAATAACTTTTCCTCTTGATTTAAAGTCATTTTTAGTGTTTCTTATCGACATGCCGAGGGTTCGACACCATTTAGGTCAAGAATTGCGTATCAGAGCCGTAACTCTACTTAAAGAGGGCCTTTCTCAGCGGAGTGTGGCCAACAGGCTCTAAGTGTCACGGCGAGCCATTCAAAATCTATGGAGTCGTTACCAAAAGACTGGAAATGCATCAAGAAGACCAGGAAGTGGAAGACAGCGCTCAACCACTGGGAGAGAAGACCGATTTATAGCCAGGACAGCCCTGCAGGAACGGTTCACATCCGGCCCCCGCGTACAAATGGACCTCCAGGAGTACTCGAACACAGTTGTAAGTGTTCAAACTATTCACAATAGATTGAGAGAGGTACAAATTCGCTCTAGGACAAAAGTTCGTAAACCTAAACTTAGTTCTGGACACCGCGCTGCAAGATTAAGGTGGGCTAGTGAACACGTGCACTGGACTGATGAGGAATGGAATTGTGTGCTCTTCTCGGATGAATGTAAAGTGAAATTTGAAAGCTATGATAGACGTATTCGAGTGTTCCGACGCATAAGAGAAAGGTTTCAGAGCTCTTGTAATCATGAAGCAGATCCTGATGGGGGACCAAATGTCATGGTGTGGGGTGGCATCAGTAGCAGAGGGAAAACCGATCTGGTTTTCCTTGTTGACGAAACCGTAACCTCTCAACTTTGTGTGGATAATGTCATCGTTCCCCATATGCTTCCATTTAGCAAATGAACCGGGCCCAACTTTATCTTCATGCATGATAATGCCCGCCCCCATACGGCAGGAGCTACTGTTGAGGTATTACAAGCAGCGGGAATCAGAGTTCTCGGCTGGCTAGCGATAAGCCCAGACTTCAACCCTATTGAACATGCATGGGATTACCTTAAGAGGGAGATTAAAACCCTAAAAGACCAGATCCTGACTCAAGATCAGCTCATGGAGGCGTCAACAGCTGCATGGAACAGGATTCCGGAAGAGCGCATCCATGTACTCATCCAAAGCATGCCAAGAAGACTCTAGTCATGTGTAACAGATCGTGGAGGTCACCCTCGGTACTAAGAAGCCGATAAATTTCAATTCCTTCTTGGTATGCTGTTGTGATGGTTCAACGAGCGTCTTAACTTTTATTCTCAAGTTTGTTCTAAAACGACCATTTTCAAAAAATAAATAAAAATCTTGAATTTTTTTAATGAACACTTGTTTGTTTTTATCTCAATAGTTAGAGAAGAATGTATTGGAGTAATTTCAACCTTTTATTTCATATTTAAACCTATACATTTGAAGTAGTAGGTCCGAATCTCTAAAAATACTTGTGGCCCTTATTTTGTTTTGCTTAGTGTATTTTGTATTCTATTGTATTGATATTATTGTAAATAAAGTTATTCAATGAAAACGTTTGATAATTATAATGAAAGCGTGACTCACCTAATATAAGATGCAGCTTGGCATCTGTCTGGAAGGCATAGTGGAGGGTGACTAAGAAGGGGGACTGCCTGACAGCCTCCAGGACCTGGCGTTCTGTCTTGGTGTGCTCCGTGGTCTTCTTCTTCTGGACGATGGTGGCTTTCTTCAGCACCTTCATGGCGTACAGGCGGCCGCTATCCACGCCACCCTTCTTCCGCACCAGGAACACTTTCCCGTAAGCTGGAACAGAGAGAAAGAGTCTTTTGTTTAGAGATTATTGGCCAAATAGGTATAGTTGAACTTGGATATAAAACAAATGACTAGGTGAAATGACCTCTCTATAAAGGAAAATGAACTCGGTATAAGAAACCTGGATATAAGAGAATAAATTTCCTGTCCATTGAGTTCTCTTATATCCAGGTTCGACTGAATTTTTGTTTGGACAAAAAATGAAATGAAAATAATCAGGGACAATTATCATTGAAAAATCTTGATTGCCAAGGGAAGAGAATTTCAAAGAATTTTTTTTATGGGCACAGAAATTGTGAATTTTTCAAGGTGAATGTAGAATGAAATCTCTTAATTTGTGGTGGTTAGGTATTATAAAACCCACCTAAGTAAGTGAGAGAGAGGTAAGAACACTACAAAAAATTTGGACCGTCTAAGTCTAGAGACTATTATCCAGATTCTAGACAACATTCTTATCATTTATTGACTCCATAAAAACTTTTTTTTCAATGCTTTAATGGCAGGATTCTCAGTTGCTTGAGCTCTTCAACCCTCAACCTAACTTGAGCCTAGATTTAAAATTAAAATTTCTCAATCACGCATACGAACCCTATCACTCTTATCTTTAGAATCACAGTAAAGTAGCGAGTCTGAAAATTCAGATAATATGATTGATTTACGCATGATTTTTCTTTTCCTTTTCTAAATCCGTGCATCACGTGTACGTTATTGCAACGGATGAAGGTCATCTGTTTTATCCTGTATCTACTTTTTATATGTGTTATTAATTGTATGCTCGTCAGTACAACTTCTTAATTCACATTGGTTGCGGATGGAACCGAGAGCACCTTGATACCTCCGACCATCTTACCATGTATGATAGCTACAATGTTTGAAATGACCTTGCCTGCCTACTATGCATTACACCAGTACAATAATGAAATTATTAATGTAAAAAAAATATGAATGTAAAATTCACGATAGTATCCTTCCTCTCTCTTACAAGAACAAACACTGGTCGCTTCCCCGTAACTCGCCATGAGATGGTTCAAGTGCCAAGTCAAGCAAATATTAAGTAAAGCAAGTTTGAGTAGTTGTGATATCATGATTGTGATAAACAAAAATATGATTGTAACTTTAAAAAAGGCCATATTGGCCAGATGCCACATCAATGAGAAACATGAGTAGAAATATGTTGCCTAACAAAATATTGTAGGTAAATTATTACTCCTAACATGTGGTGTATAATATAATAGGTACCTACCTACCTATAACATATGATAGAAGATACTAGCTCAGAGACAGCCTTACAGGTAAAAATATGATACTTAGCAAGAAAAAAGAATATTGAAAATACTGATTGCAGGTCAAGGTAAATAAAATATACTAGAAAAGCTAACTGTTTCAAGTTTAATCTACTTGTGTAGTTAGACGTAAATATCTTACAGGAGAAAATCTCGAAAACTTTAAGGAACCTAGTGACAATTTTGTTGAACTACTAGAGGAAGTTTCATTTCTCCGACCAACTGCTTCTTCTCTCCTTTCATCGAGATATACACAGGAGAAGAATAATACCCAAGGAAAGTGATATTTTTTCAATCTCCGAAAAGTTTTGGAAATTGATTGCCATTTATGAAATTGATCAATCTTAGTTTTTCTTTCCAGCACAAATGCATCATTTGTGTTTGATTGGAAAATAAATTATTATATCCAAGGATTTATCAAATTACCTATCAAACTGCAATGTCATTCTTTGCATCCTGAAGTATCCTGAGTCAGTCGTATGTGACATTGATTTTGTAAAAGAATATTATTATCGTACATCAGTATGTCAGAAGAAAAGAAAATATGTCCAGTAAAACTATACTTAGTACTGTCAAACGTGGATATTAGAGACGAAATTTCGGTCCCTTGAGTTCCCTTATAATGAGGTTCGACTGTTTTACTATACATTATACATATTATGTACATATAGTAATACAGTCTCTTCTGTATTACAATACATAATATGTGGTGTTTCTTCGCAACAGTAAGAAAGAAGATGAGTACAAATTCCTTTTCAGCATTAAAATTTCAGTCTCACAATACAAGACCGACCTGACATTGAATTCTCATTGCCATCAGTGATAAAAAGCACCACACTGCCTCGTGTCCTCAGTAGGAGCATGAGCAGTGCTCGCTCGCATCCGAGAATCACGATTCCTACATTGGAAAACCATCTATCATCTCAACATGACCATAAAGAAATCAACACGAATAAAAGAGAATTAACACTAATAATTTTTTGTGTAGACTTTCAAGTTCTCGTAGGAAAATTATCGGGTTGGCATAATGGCACCTATTCATTAGATTTCTGAGATTTGAGTTCTGTTTTTTATAACTTTTTTTCCCGAAATAAGTGATGTCAACGCGATATAGTATGTACTTGTATGTATGTACCGTTTTTTGTACAACTCGTAATTTTGGGCAACACATCATTTCTTTCTGCTGTCGTTTGACAATTTGGGAAAAACCTTACACATAAGACTTGATGGTGACAAGTGTTCCAGCTTTAGGGTGGTCCTTGAGTTGAAAGTCACGAAATGTTGAGTGGGGCCGTAAATAGCCAGTAGAACGTGGATTTCCATGATGAGACTATGGATGGATTCGAAACCAGAACGGTCACCAATCCGTGTCCTCGCTACGCTGGATGTTACTTATCTTCAGTGATCGCATGAGAACTGGTGTTCTCAACGTGATGCCATCCATCTCCGCTGGCTTCTGCTGTCGTGAAGAAGTGGGTACTGAGTTTTTCATGAAGAATGTCTTTGAGAAACAAAAACTATGATCCATCTCAACTCGTTGAGTCAAAGCAGCAACTTTCGGAACAACTTTCAAGTCGGAATTAATGTCCTTTCACATAAGACTTGATGGTGACAAGTGTTCCAACTTTAGGGTGGTCCTTGAGTTGAAAATCACGAAATGTTTGATAAAATGTTATGAGGATAATCAATTTGAGCGATGATGATAATTATGAAACTGTACCTTAATCATGAAATACTTTAATAAAATTTAAGAACAAATGTTAAAAAAATTCCCAATTAAATAAGGATTAGGTATAATTATTATGCATACAGGTATTTAATATATTCAATTTTTAATAATGTGCTGTGGAATCATTTTTTTATGGAATTCATAATATCTTTATTGGTTTGAGGACTTCAAATCTCCAGTTTAAGTGAGCTAATAATAATAATATGAACTTATCGTTTCACAGCTATTTTAAAGCCTTATATCGATGCTCAACAAAAAAAAGCTCAAACTGCTTGTATTTAACCATACGCAAACGAGTGTCTTTGGACATGAGTGTCTTTGGAAACTGATTAATGATTCTCAATTTTATTTAATAATGGTCGATGTTAATGTTCCGTTAAAATTTCACACTAAACTGCAGGAATAGCTTGTTACAAGAAGAAGTAGTACAGCTTTAATAATAATTTTAAATATACGAGTATTCATGCTCTAAATACAAATATTTCCTCACACCTTCAGCAAGAAGGTTAGGTAGATACAGTCAAACCTGGATATAAGAGAAACCTGCATATAGAGAGAATAATTTCCGTGTCCAATTTAACCTCTCTAAAGAGAAAATAACCTCTTTGTAAGAGACACCTGGATATAAGAGTAAAAAACACTGGTCCCTTGAGTTTTTCCAGGACTGTATACCTAACCGTATACCCCTACTACTTCGAAAGATTTGTGTATTGAATAAAACAAAACTAAATATAATGGAATATGTAAACTTTCAGACGGAAGAAAGTGCAATTGCATGTAACTGTTCCGATATACAGTACTGCCACTGCAATGAAGTAAGTAATATTAAGATAATAGAAAGAAATGAAACATGAAAAAATAGGAAAATCTAGAATTAGATTCCCTGCATGAATGGACATTGATCATTAAAATACTGGTAAGTTGTTGCTGATTCTGATGCGTACATAGTTTACACGCTTGAGTGCATTCGCCTGAGATGTTTCTTGTTCAGCAACCTGAGCGTCCTGAGCCGGATTGAAGCATGCTACAATTTCTACTATCAGAACTGAGGACACATTCTCCGTGGCGGTGACAATGACTTTCTTGGCTGTTTTTATTTCGACAGAGCAAAAACGCAAGGTTAGGAGTTTCAGATACTGGAATCAATAGGACGCTTCGTGATACAACATTAAGGTTGGTTTTGCTTCTTCTCTGAAGAAAGTTTAGTGACTATTCATGTACATTCAGTGAAAACTTTGTTCTTTATTGGCTCAATGAACAGAACACAAAACCAAAAAGTAAGGTAAGGAGTCTAAGATACTGGAATCTGGAATCAATAGGAAGATTCGTGATACAGTATACAGGGTGATTCAGAAAAGTACCGTCAAACGTTAACCACATATTCTATGGGCTAGTTAAGGAGGGGTCAACTCTATAAAAGAAAGTGCGCAAATGCCTCCTAACGGAGGTATACGCCCATTTCAATTTCAATACACTCTGCACACGCTGATGACAAATCAAAACTATCAAAAGTCAAGTTTTCAATTTACTCCACTTACATCCATTGTTAAATAATGAATTGGCTGAAAATTCTTGTTCTAAAATTGTATGCTAGTTGCATAGGTTTCAAAACTTAATGCGGTTTTAAAATTTTCAATTTCAATTTTCAAGCTTTTGTGTTAATTTGAGGGAAAAATTATTCAGACCATTTTTGTAGACAATGACATAGGTTTTAAAATGGTGAAAACCAAATTCAATTACAAGCAACGACTAAAAAGTTAGAACGTTTTTTCTTCCATCTGACCCTACTCAGACCGCCCCTGAAATTGGAATGCTGTTAAATTGTATGCCAAAAGAAAGGTTTCATCTAGTATTGAGAGTGATTTTTTTTACCATATCGCGATATCCCAAATAGGTATGCCGTAAAATGAAAATTTCGATAGTTTAAAAAAACCTTAAGGGGCGTGTACCTCCGTTAGGAGGCATTTGTGCACTTTCTTTTATAGAGTTGACCCCTCCTTAACTAGCCCATAGAATATGTGGTTAACGTTTGACGGTACTTTTCTGAATCACCCTGTATAAGTACGTTTTGCTTGTTTTCTGACGAAAGTTCAGTGACTATTCATGAACATTTAGTGGAAGCTTCATTATCAATTAACAGAATAGTGCACCAAATACAAGGTTAGGAGTCTCAGATCTCAGATACTGGAATCAATAGGAAGATTCGTGAGACATCATAAAGTCATAGAGGTAATAAGATTTGCTTCTTGTATGACGAAAGAGCAGTGGAACACTTGAAGGAAACTTCCTTGTCTATTGAGTCAATGAGTCAAAAAAGCAAAGTTATACTTGATATTCATGATTAGATGATTACATAAAGAACAACTTTTTTTTTTTTAAAAAAAATTCAGCAACGGCAGGCATGGCGAGGACATGGATTGGCTTCGGATTCGAATACATTCGTGATGAGCATTACCCTCAACGTGTTTGTACTGAACAGGGACGCGAGGGACTAAGGACAAGACAGTTGAGATTCCAGCGTGCCACGGTGGACACTTGTGAGGATTCTTCAACCAAAGTTACATCACGCTGCTGTTACGAAAAGTTAACAATGGTGCAATGAAAAAACAAGAGACGCAAAAAGGGTGATGCGATACAGACGCAGAGTAATAATAGATGAGGAAATGTTGTGCCACCTTTCTTGGGGCTTAAGGTGCAGTGCTTTGAAGACCCTGAGTCTCGACTAGTCTAGAAATTGATGTATGAAGAGGCTATTTATTATGACATGATGAAAGCATAAGATGCTTGTCAAAATATGAGAGGATTTTCAATAAAACAACATAATTTTCTATATTTTGATTCCCAATTTTATTAAGAGGACAGTAGTTGAAACCCGCTTTGAATCGAATCCCCGGCCAACATTGTCATTCATGTTGTGCTAGTGTTCCTGCCCACTCAGGCTAGATGAGGTTAATGAGAGTAGTTGAGTACCTGTGCAGTTCCTTACAGGTAAGCCATTTCACAATAAGACCGAAAACGTAGAGAGAGACAAAAAACTCAAAGAACTAACGTGGTGTATTTAAGAGAAAAATTGTACCTGAAGACAAGGATTATATTACAACTATAGTACCTATGTGGAATAAGAGTGCCGCTTCCTGGTGTTCTTCACTGAGAGATAACAATGGGGGATGATGGAGAGGAAGAGGATGTGGAGGAGAGAATACCACGTGGGAAAGGGGTAGTTCCTGCCTCCCCCAGACACGTGTCCCCCGTCACTATACCTTGTTCGCTTTCTAAACACAAGACTGCATTGTTCTGGATGTGCTAAGCGTGTGAGAAACAATTAACACTGTACTCACAATAGAAGTGTTCCACTTTTTTTTATCGTTTGTTGATAATGCGCTAATGCCTCTCGTAAGCGAATTTAATTGAGCGTCTAAATCTGTGCAGTGTGCATAATAGCAACAAGAATCTGACGCTGCTGTGCGATATTCACAAGTGTCAATTATTTGGCGAAGCTTCCAACAATTTTGTCATGAAGAAATATATCATCAAACGATGGGTATCCCAAGGTTCTTGAACGACAGAGTCAAAAACTTTGGAGGTCATGTTCGAAGAAAATAAAATGTTCTTTTTTTACTTTTCTTTAAGAATCTGAGAGAAAACACAAAGAAGAGCGATCAACTGAGTTGAAGTAAACCGCAAAACAATTTGAGAAGAGTGGGAGAGAGACTCTTTGAAATGATTCAATCTTGCGAGGAACAAGCATGATCAAATGAATGCTTAAAACACGTTAATAATCTGTGACCACAATGAATTAATTAAGAGTGATGCAACTCCACTTGAATTGGTCAAAGTAATCAAAGTGTAATTGGAATGGCCCAATTTCCAAGTAATCAAAATCTTTACAGAGCAAATGCGCAGCCTGAACTAACTTGTGAGAATGTCACATGTTTATTTAGACCCATGATTCTGGAATAAAGGAAACATAATGAAACTTTAAAGAAGGCGAAATGAAATTAACAAAAGAGTTTCAGTGAGCAGATGCATACATTCTCCCACACAACCTCAGAACCAATAAATTACACAGCTATAACATTATGAACACGGTATAGTTCACAGCCATTTAACATTGAAAAGAAGAAAGAGTAGAATGTGCCCTAGAGCAATGGAAGAAACCAGTCAGAGAGATGAGAGCTATCCACACATCAAAGAGAAGATGCCTCAACTATGTGACAGCAGTTCGGAGCAGCAAATAGATCTTAAGATCGGGATAGAACAGTTGGTACCTAGGAGACTTGGAATTCAAGAAGATAGTTGTGTCTAGCACAACAGTTAGCAGCGCAGACCGGCTAGATCACATAGATACAGGCAGGCAGGCATCAGGTTCAATGACTCGCGAGAGCTCCTCATTCATTCTGGATTCTACGAGAGAGTAGGGAACGTATGCGAGCACGTTGTGGCATCTACTACGGTTCTGTGCACATGTGTGAATCGGAGAGCCTCCTCCTGATCGGAACAGCTGAGATGTGCAGCAAAGAGGTATCAGAAAGTTGGGGAACAATGAGTACGGCAACGCGGTGGTAATTATTCAAAGCGTATCATCACGTCACTATCAGAACGCTTCCCCTTTTATTTAACACCAACGAACAGGAAGAATGTTTTGAGAACAATATTGTTTCTCTTGCTAATGTTTTGTTTATTTGAATACGATAGTATCTCAGGGGTAAACTAATCGCATGTCTTTCTCGCCTGCTCAAAGTGAATCTTCAGGAAAATTCATAAGTATGTAGATAGAATTTAGAATAAAAAACTAATGGTTTTGCTCCTTATTTCTCCTGGGAGAAGTGGAAGAGCTGTATAAACATCTACTATGACAAGACGTGCAGGTCGTACAGATCTCTCACGTTGTAAATTAGTTCCAACTTCAAAATATGATACTAACGCTATAACATTGATTATATCCATCAGTAAAAGTTAGCTAATACCCTGACTGTTCACAAATAAAAAGAGGTTATAAAGTCAAGATAGGTACCTCGTCCATTCTGTACAATTTAAATTGAATAATTTTAGTTGATAACACAAGAGTTATATTAGAAAACCAATGTTGAATCATAAATCAAATATATAATAGTTGCGCAATGACATTAAGTGCATCAGCATAAAAAACTTCAGCAGAAATGAAGAGCTGGGTATTTTATTACCAGTACAATATACGTAAACCTATGCATGGATGGGTATGAGACAAGTGCACGAGACATAGACAATAACCTTCTAAACCTATTTTAAATAATATCCACTAAATTAACACGTTCAACATTAAAACAAAAGGTATTCCTACAAACATCAGCTGTTTTAATATACATTCAGTAAACCCGACCTTTGACCATACAACACTCAGCGGGCACTCACATGGGATCACAAGACGTATCCGTAACACATACTCACACAACAGCAGAATATTCTAGAGGCGTGAAACAAGCAAACTGACCCATTACTAAAACAATGCCAATAAAATAATAAACATGATGATAAGTCTAACTCTCGACACAGAGGATGGTAACATGATAAGAGATGGAGTGGAGGGGGCTTTGCCATCACGTGAGAGAACAAAAGTTAATTACTGAGAGTTGAAAAGTTTGATGCTTCTCTCATCGATAATGATCTCATTTGTACAACACTTGGGAGAGAGGGAAATATAGAACAGAAAGAGAAAGAAGCAAATAGAAAGGAGGAAGGCAGAAGTAGAGAGAAAATTAAAAAGACAGTAAATTAAGGACCGGTACTGAAAAAAGAGAGACAAAGCAACAGAAGAATACAGAAAGGAAAAAGCAATACACAGAATGAAGGTATTGTCTGACGAAAAAAAAACCTTTACACATGGCAAGTAGTTCTTCGTAATGCAATTAGCACTGAATATTTCTCTGATCTAAACTATGTACAGGGTATAGAACATGAATCCCCTCGTTGACTTCAAAACATTAGGAAAGACTGTGAGAGGAATAAAACATTGAACAAATTGAAACATATCTCACGTCAAATAGTGAACATCGCAAAAAAAGGGGTAATTGTAAGTAAAAGTCAAAGTCGAAAGGATCTTAAAGTAGCTTGGAATTGACAAAATACTCTGTAAATACAATGACAATTACAAATGAATGAATGATTTCGAAATGTTAGCGCCTCGACCAAAAATAAACTAATCCACATCATTCAACCAATGAATGATATGATAAAACAAAATGGCAAAATGAAAATAAAGATTTCATTTCAATATCTAAACGTATACAAAGTAAATAATACACAAACATATCGTTCTTATAACAATTCCTCCTTCTACAAGTCTCAAAACAAAATCTAATACATAGAATAGTACTTTTACATGAAGGAATTATACAGGGCTGTTAAAAAAAAAAAAAAAAAAAAAACAAACAAAAAACAAAACCAAAAAAAACTTAAATTTGTTTAAAATATGAAACGGTCCATTTTTCAACCCTCAGTAGAGCAAAAGAAACCAGCCAAAAAGTGGATATATGGAATACATCGTTTCTGAGAATTGTGGGCTTGGCGATATTGTACGCAAATGTCTAAACATTCAAAACACTCACCCTCACCCTGTATGCTACAGCCACACCCTGTAACTCGCAGGAAGATTATTGCCAGAAAAACTCCAGGAGGGCCTCTCTTTCTCAATTCAGCACTTTAGAAAACAATGGCAGGAGTATGTATTTACATTACACTGTGAAGTAATATAATGCCACTAGACACGAGTGGAAGGCGATCAGTGAAAATATTGATCTGGCAAAGAGGAAAACTGGACATTCTTTCGTCAGAGATTTGCCACCACAATATGTTTGCAATATTAAACATGTTTCCAATCACAAACACGTTCAAATTTAAAACAACAGGTAAAATGAGCGATCTCAGTAGCTCGATTGATCAAAGGCAGTGGAATAACCTAGAGGACGGAGGTTTGAGTCCCAAGCATCGTATGTAGTATGAGTTTCGGGTTTGAGTATATCACCCTTGTGATTAACAGAAAAGAAAAGTAATACCCTTTTCTTCATTTATGTATGTAGGCATTCATTAGCATTTTTCAACTAAAATACTTATATGAGCCATACAACCCAATTTAAAAAAATACGACAGAAAAAAATGCTATTACTTTTCTTGGTGTATCTTCTCAGTAAAAAAAAAAATCATAATTCCAGTTTTAGCCCCTGTGCTCGCCAATATCATAATTTATTAAAAAAAAAAAAAAAAAACAGTGGTCTTGAATTTCAAGAACATTCAAGTCCGTGAAAAGGGTTTGGCGTATGAAGGTTAAAACAATAACAAAGAGAACTCCATTTAAATATTATGCCAATATTCACTGATGATTTTAATTTGGAGAATTTCCCTATATGTATTTGTTTAAATAAAAAAGTCAGATAAAATATAGTGGTTCTAATTGGCGACAACAATATCAGCGTATTTCTCAATCAACATGTAATCAACAAGTTGTTGAACAGGAGCTCAAAACATGACAATTAATACACCATTATAAAAGCCCATTATGTAGACATAATGAGATGGTCTCTAATCTAATGCAATCAATACTTCACAAAGTCTATTCCAAATTTAAATCAATTTGTTCAGGGACACATACGTTACAAGCAGAACTGAGATTGTAAATTCCCAACGACAAATTAAGGCATTAGAGAAGTAAATATTCTCCATACAGGACCATGCTGTTATTTTGTTGAAACAAATGTAATGAACGGAATGAACCCAATTAAATTATTTATGTGCAACCGCACTTACCACAGAGACAGCAAAGAAAACACTCGAATGTATACTGTCGGATTTGTCGGTCCGTTAAGTTGGTTTTCAATTTCCTAATTTCGCTAGAAATAGAATTTTTAGTGGGTTCAAAATCATTTCCTGATACGATAAGCTGAGTGACTACTTTGCAGAATGTTTATACAACAAAATTATTCATGCCGATAAGGTAGACAAGGAAATTTCAACAGTTAAGAGTATTGAACTCATCTCCACTCGCAAGGGTTCATGTCCAATTGTCCATGGCGCAGGTCAACACTCTTAGGCCATGCCTCTCGTTTTGCAGGTGCATGTCAATCAAAACATATTGCTCCATCATGTTCTCAGTAATTGTAGTAAATGATATATCAAGAAAAATGTTACTTGTGCCATATGCTAAGAAAATAAAGCCGACATGATATTATAATTGGACCAAGTACTGATGTGGCATATAGTGAATAGCAGAACCAAATAAAACAAAGAGACTTCAGTCAATACCAAAGCCATTGAGTAGGAATTGTCAAATTCTTCAGTAATTAAGACACCAATGAGCAAACTCCCAATATTTCAATTAGCAAGGGCAAAAGAATGAGCGTCCTGGTATTCTAATTACCACCTAATTAGTGTCTTCAAAACATTTTTGCAAATCAATCTCAAGCCTGACTAGGACGATGAGTTGGCAATATTGAAAATACAAAGAAAGAAGGCGGTACAGTGATTTAACAGTACATTCTGATTTCATTTAACATTAACATCCCATCAGTCATTGTACTGTAAAATGAAACTACTGACTGATGCCCTTTCAATCAGAGCGGATCACATTTCGATAATTGAATGATAATCAATTTCTGAACATGACAAAAAACAAATCAAAAATAGCAGTTAGGTTTCAAATGAGAATGTTTTTATTTTAAAAGAACACCTAAAATAATTAAAGAATATAATAAATGACAGATATCATCAAAATTAAAAAAAAATATGATAAGATTGAAAAAGGGCACAAGATTAATTCAAAATCCATTACCTGCAAATAAATGGTAGCTATTCACTACCGTATGAGAAGATAAATCAGTACTGTCACTGAATAAAAATAAAATTACTTTAAAAACGTGAAAACCAACAGGTGGTAGGCAACACTAACATTCGATAGGTAGCAGGTACATCGAAGAAGATCACAGTCTTTAAATAAACGCCAAAAATATATAATGAAATTTGGAAGCATGTTGATGATGAACTTAGCACGTCACCTGGAGTTCAAGGTAGAGTAAACAGAGTCCACAAGTTGACAAGGGGGATCTTCTTCGGAAATACCAGAAACTTGAAGGCAAAGGGATTAAGTGACTCGGATTTTACAAGTTTTTATTTTAGGTTATTGAACGCCGGACGAGACGTGAGACATCGCATTGTGACTTCACACAGGCAATGACCCCCCACTCGCAGCGCCAAGGCCGTTCTTCTGACCCCTATATCACCAGGACCATGCGGACTGAACGCTAGATTATGAGATCAGCTGATTAGCGTCGAGTTATAAAAGTAAACACTCAAGACATAAACTTGTGCGGTGTTACGTTACGGCCATACTGGATGTCCAAGTCCATGCACACATTTGCAGGCTGGAGCTAATACTAAATACTATTGCAGATATTATGTACTTCAGAGTAGAGATATCATTGCAACCATGAAAAAAGAAATTCAAACTGAACCAGGAACTATATTTTTTTCTTTTTCAGATCTGGAATATTTTTCTTTCTTTTTTCAGAACAGGAATATATTCCTTTCTTTTTTTTAATCAGAGGTGTATACATAGCATAGTTAAAGGTCTGGAGCATTATGAACTATGTGATAAAAATGGCGAAGAACTCAGAATACAAAAGCTTGATGAAACTGTCGAATTTTCCTTAAATTATCGACATTCGAATTCATCTCTAAAAGTTTTCTTTCCTATAATCACACTTATTTTAAAAGCATGACATATTTTTTTTTTTTTTTTTCTTATTCAATCTACAGTGCTTCATAAGGTGGAGCCACGCTGTACACTTGTATAGATAATTTTATGCATAACCGTCAAGACTTTATGGTTATTTGATACCACCGGACATCCTCACACGACATGCTCTAGCAACTGGGAAATGAGTTCAGACTTAACATGATAAAATGATACAATTTCCTTGCTGCAAACATAATACCATCTCCTTCCTACAAACATGATGCAATTTAGTTCCTACTAACATGATACCATTCCTTTGCTATAGACATAATACAATTCCAAGCTACAAAAATTATACAATTTACCTTACCACAAATATAGATATGGTACAATTCCCCTAAAACAAATATGACGATGCATGATAGAATTTTCTTGACACAATACAATTCCTTGCTAGAAACACTCCTTGCTACAAACATAATATGAACCTTTGATATACTTGGCTCTGAATTCATCCTCTTATGTTCTAGCATCAACCCAAAAGAAAGTGACAACCGTTTATGACTGTGTAATAATATCAATATGTAGCATGTGTACTTGGAAATTCTGAAAGATTAATCAGAAGGAAAGTGCTTGAGTTTTACAACTACTATACTCACGTATAGCATGGGTTAAGCATTGATATGAAAAAGTGAATACACATGAAACATCTTCATACTCGCTATGAAGCGTGTGCAACTATGCACAGAGCAAATAATAGAATAAATCAATGTATGTAGTTGAAAAGAACAAACAATAATTACCAACGTGTGTGCCAAGTGTAATTGACAAAATAATCAGGGTAATGAACAGTTGCTTGTGAACATGTGGAGAAAATGCATACTGCCATGTTGATGCAAAGACGCTTAAAAAATGAAAAGATTTCACAGTTAACACGGAGGCTTTAAAGGGTTTAAGTGTAATAACCATTATTTTGAGTTGGGAATTTCAAGTTTGCCTTGAGAATTCATTGTGGCTGAAGCCCAAGTCTCTTTGAGAAATTGTCAAAATAGTCAAAGAAATGTTAGATATCCTAGCCATGCTATCGACACTTGGGTTGAGAACTTGAGATGACCTCGGTATGATTTTTCTCTAATGTGAATGTAACGCAGACTGAAGAAAATCTCACATGGATTCATTTTCACCGTCATAAAATTCACATTGAAGAACAAAGAGACGAGAGGAAGGAGGGAAACCTTACGTGAGGGAAAATACTAAAAGCTCCAAGTTTGTAGCGGAGCTTGAAACTTGTAAACATTGTTGGCACGAAGCCTCGAAATAACTTTGTGCAGTTAGAGCGCAAGTTAATATTATTGCTTTTGTACTAATACATACAGCCAGGGAATGGCATCTGTACAGATAAAGATATAATTGTTGACATCTCTCCGCCTCCTAGAAGTTGTTGCAGGCGACAACTAGTGTACCTTGCAACCTATAACGAGAGGAAATGCTTATGATAACCACCACTAGTGCAAGAAAACTTCGCCCGTCTCAAACTCATTCTCTCAGAAAGCTTTCTTGGAAAGTTTAAGCTTCCTTCCGTTGACTACTTTTGCAACATTACTCATAATATTTTTTTTAATACGATTGGGGAAGACTTGGTTCAAACTTGTGCACAAAATAAAGAATGGAAGTAAAAAAAGTAGCGCCATCCAAGAGTAATTTATCTTCTCTCCTGAAACACCTCACTATAAAATCCAACCACCAAGAAAAGATTGAATACATTGCGTGATATTTATATTTCCATAGAAATTATTTTGACCGCCTCATAATGTTTCTAGCACAGAGAATGACATTGCTACATTGGCCGTAATAAATGTGACATAATTATTAAGAAGTCATCATCTAGACAAGGATGATGCACTATTTGTCACAATAATTTTCTTATAAAAGGTCACGTAGTACTCAAAGTAGATGACATTTTATACAGGCATCAATTAGAATACAAATTAACATTAAATAGCTTCAAATGGCAAACGCAAACCTAGCAACCTTAGAATATACATTTTAGTTGATACTGAGGCATATTTATAAAAAGCTTGGAGATAATTATTTTCAATGTATATTTCTACATAATAACTACAGTGAAACAGATGTCAAATGTTCATGTCTTACACAATGATTTAAGACAACACTGTAACCTCTAACACTGTTGCACATACGATATGAGTACAAGCAGTGGCATACATTATAGTGATTAGATTATGCACAAACATTTAAAATTCAGAAGAAAAATAACTTTGTTAAAGAACTAACTGAAGATCCTCCATAAAACTTGTTGGAGTTTGATGTTTCAACCTGCAATTACATTTACCGTTGACGCTAGAACACACTCATGACATCTAAATAGAGAGGAATCTAGGAATGATCCTCAATTTAAAAAGTTAATTGAAAATGTTGAGGATAAGCATGAAGATGCTGCAAACTTTAATCATAACAATAATCTAAATTACCATCAATACATTAACCCAGCTCAGAATGTCTCAAAATTACATGTTACTACTCTTTGTTTATGCAAATGTAATTAGGAAGAGTCAGACAGTGTTGTTTCAAGTGAACATAACATTAGAGGAGTAAACATGGTTAGGTCATTGGTATTGAATCCAGCCTGGTATTAATAATAAATTATTTAACTGCCTCTTCTCTCTCAACTGACCCAATGATCCAAGGTGTAAATTGTTACTAAATCCTGCAGTTCCTACACCTAAGCTAATTTTAGCATTTCAATAGGTATACCAAGACACCATACCTACATAGAAGCAGTTATTCAAAAGGTATTTTCAAAAAATTAATAGGGACTCAAGTGAAATAAAACTTTCAATCAACTGGATGAAAAATCAAGTTTATTTTGAAAACAAATCTCATTATAGTTTCATATTTAGTATAAAAAAATTATTTAGTAAAATCTTCGTAAATGTAATTATGAATGTGTATCTGTATCTATCCCTTGTCACTTATTGCATGTTGGCGGATCTACTTTGTTATACCAATATGTGTAGACACTGTAGACAGTAGCGTAAAAAAAGAAAGAAAAAAAGATGCTCAACTGAATTACGTAAAACTGAAGTAGAGTCCAGTTATAAAGAGTTATTTTTGATATGGAATACCACCACAAATTACTTCAATTTCCAAAGTAAAATATCATGTTATTTAATAGGGAATAGACTTCAATGAAGAAACATAAACCTCCTGGAGTAATGATACAGTAGTTGGCAGCAGAGGTAAGGTAATGAGATATTTAATTACCAGGCGATAATTAGTCTGTCTACCTGGGTGCAAACCAGAAATTTCGAGGCTAACAGACCCGCCTGCAATTATCAAAGTTGTTGAGATATTAATGAAAACTAATACTGCTGCGAGTATGGTTTTGTCTGCTTCTACTAATGCAAACTGAATTCACGGATAAATTCCATATGCAACGTCCACATTTTCCAAACGTTAACCTCTCTTTCCTTCAGTACAATGGTAAGTAATAGTAATGTTTTATTTACACTGTAATCTCATCACTGAGAGTCACATCATGTCAAAAGTTCATTATAGATCCAGAATGCAGGATTGAATTGTGTTGAGCTTGTGCTACAGATCCACAAAACGGCAAACTATAAATTTAAGATGACATACACCTAACATTCAAATTCAGAAGCTTGGTACTATATCTAATCTGAAGTTAGATAACATTAGATTGAAACCCTCACAATAGATTAGTTGAACAAGAACCCCAAGGTTCATGTTATCTTTAATATCTTTGAATATGGTGCTAATCTAATGGAGTTCTTGTTAAACATCGAAATAAGATAAAAAATCAAGTTGCAATACTAAAACGCCTAATACTTATCTACAAAACTTCATATTACAATCGGAATTATGAGCGTTTCGAAAAATTGAATTGATGGAAGATTGTGTTCAAACAGCTATGAATTGTATGACATGAAGGAGCACAATATTATCATCACACTGATTCTAGACATAGGCTATCAGTTGGATTTCAACTATGAGCTCAGAGTTGTTTATATTCCAAGTGGAGATAAGACACAGAATTGTGACTCCTGTGCTGTAACCAAGCAATAACATCTGATAAAATAAATAGAACTGCTGCACAAGTGGCAGATGACATTATCAAAATTATGATAGCTAATACTGGCATTATTCACATTTCACATGAGTTTGTCCTGAGTTGGAGAAAACAAGTGCTTGGAATTTTTACACTACCTATGCCGATTGTTCAAGCTATGGCAGGATAACTGACGTTTACAGTATCTCACGCCTTGTGTGTCAGAGAAATTATAAACAGCACACAAGGTAATAACATTAACTATTGTAGGTACTGATATTTCAGATGACTATGGTAAATCCAATTAACATATTCTCGATCGATTGAAAGTTCATTCAAATAATCACTTTAAGTCTCAAAGCACATTCCACTGAGCCAAAGTATAATAGAACTTTTTTTAATTTTCTTTTTTTTTTAATGATCCAAAAGAAAGCAATAAAAATTCATTTAATAAAAATATTACACCAATAAAATTGCAAGAAGTACGGACAGTAAAAACCCATGCACTTGGTTTTATTATGTCTTCTCCTCCTGCTTTGTGAGCTGTACAAGCGTCTCCTACAAAGTTATTGAACTTTTTCCTTGGATTGTTCTGCTCGTTGTCATTACACTTAGTAAGTTTCCTGCACTTGAGAAGTTCTCTTTTATGACTCTATATTTTCTTTTTCACTACACGAAAAAGAAATGAGGAAGCCAAATTTAATTTCCGTGTTTATTGAGTAAACGACGAAATAAATCTATTTGGAGACGAAGATGTCGGGTTAAAACTTGAAGAAGTTTATATGAGAATACGAAAAAAAAAAAGAAAACAAGGGGAGGGAATGCATAAAAAAAGGTCACGTTGAGTAAAAGCAGAAAAAATACGAATGAAAAAGAAAAAATGAAGAAAAAACAAAAAGAAATGGAACATGGAAACATTGGAAACCTAGTTAAGGAATAGTCGAATTTCATTATGAAAACATTATGCAATAAGTTCTACCTTGAAAGCTAAATGGTTATGAAATGCGCATAGAACACAAATAAAAAAATATGACCAGAGGGAGAACTAATGCATGAGAGACTATCAAAGAAATGAGGAGACATGGGAAATGTTGAACAAGAGGAAGAGAAAATCCTATGAAATAAGGACAAAAAGCTAATAATGAGATAATTAGGAAGAATAGGAGACGCTAAAGATAGAAAAGGAAGAAATGAGAGAAAGAGCAGAAAACGTGAGAATGAGGAGCAAAAGAGAATAGGGAAGCCAAGGAGTGACGATACATGATTCACATAATGTGGATGTCAAACAACAGTACACACGTAAATAATATCATTTATTCTACACACATAAACCTTTAATGAATGTATAACTGGGTAAAAGCTTTCCAACATTCGAAAGCCTCATTAGACACCATGAACATCGAATACTATGACATCTGTTAGTAACTTAATCATTAAATCTGATAGGAACAAATGACGAGAATCTCTAAGTCCGCCAAGTTGATCCGTAACGAAGCCAATAGATGCTGTGAATCTCTACAGGAGAATCCCTTAATACAATGCAATGATCTCAACACACTCAGCACTTGTTAGTTCTTAGCCATTGTTCCAAACCATACTGGTACAGCTAACTACAAGATCGATTCAGATTAAAGAGCCATCGGAATGGAAACTTGTGGGAAGTCATCATAAAAGGAAAGGTACGACTAAAAAGAAAGGATTTCGAAGCAAAATACATATTAGCATACGGCAGGATATGCCAAAGGTGTATTGTTTTTAGTTTGACAACTTTTGATGTACTTTGAATCTCAATCTATATACATACAGGGTCCGCCAAAAAAAAGGAGCCACTCGAAATATCTCAAGAACGGATTTGAATTTCGAAAAACGCTAAAACACGTGTTTCATTATATGAAAGGGGAACCCTTTTCTACTGGTTTATGTTTTTTTATCATTACCAGGGGCGGCCCCAGGGGGGGTCAACTTTGGAATCTTAAATGGAACCACCCTGTTTTGAATACAAATTTGAGAAGTAGATGACAATAGAAGTATTTTGAGACAAGTTTGAGATTTTTTCACCAAACAGGGCCGGAGATATCGTAACTTTTGTTTCAGAAGTTTCAGCCATTTTTTCATTAGAAAATTATTTTATATCTGTAAATATTGTTGAACAAAATGTCTTACTTATTAAAGTACTTAATTTCTCAAGTCTTTTTGATAGCATTAGCTTACCAGGGGAGTTGTATAGGGGGTCAATTTTTTTTACAAGTAAAAACCATCCTTTTTCTAGTATAGTTTGTGATAGCTTCACGCAATTACACATGTTTCAATCTACAAAAAATATTTTTTTTAAAAAAGGGCCGGACGTACTTTAATTTTATATGGAAACATTGAATAGGTATTAATAAGAAAATAAATTGCTACTTCAAAAGAGCTAGTAGAAAATGAAGGCCAGTTACATTTGAAAAATTAATATTTATCTGGCCTTAATTTTCTACTAGCTCTTTTGAAGGAGCAATTTATTTTCTTATTAATATTCAATGTTCCATATAAAATTGAAGTACATCCGGCCCTGATTAAAAACAATATTTTTTAGATTGAAACATGTGTAATTGCGTGAAGCTATCACACATTATACTAGAAAAAGGATGGTTTTTACTTGTAAAAAAAACTGACCCCTATACAACCCCCCTGGTAAAGCTAATGCTATCAAAAAGACTTGAGAAATTAAGTACTTTAATAAGTAAGACATTTTGTTAACAATATTTACAGATATAAAATAATTTTCTAATGAAAAAATGGCTGAAACTTCTGAAACAAAAGTTACGATATCTCCGGCCCTGTTTGGTGAAAAAAACTCAAACTTGTCTCAAAATACTTCTATTGTCATCTACTTCTCAAATTTGTATTCAAAACAGGGTAGTTCCATTTAAGATTCCAAAGTCGACCCCCCTGGGGCCGCCCCTGGTAATGATAAAAAAACATAAACCAGTAGAAAAGGGTTCCCCTTTCATGTAATGAAACACGTGTTTTAGCGTTTTTCGAAATTCAAATCCGTTCTTGAGATATTTCGAGTGGCTCCTTTTTTTTGGCGGACCCTGTATATTAACTAACCATTCAGAGAGGAGACTACAGGGAATACTGTAAACAAAGTCCATCAGAATATGCGGTCCCATTGGATGGTCGTTGCAATAGGAAGGAGGTTAGGGGAAACATCAAAGGAGCCTACATTGCTGCCTCAATCACGTGTGAAGGTATATTATAGGAAAAACCTGACACACTTCAAGCGTTCGAGAGGCACGAGGAAAAGAAAGTTAAATGAGAAAAAGAATCTGGAGATAGCAGGAAAGAAGGGGGGAATAGGGAATAACAAAGTTTGAAATATTGTAAAGTGTGTGGCATTAACTTTCAGATCTAGTGTGCAAGATTAGGAGAATGGAAGGAGAGCACAAAGGAGATGATAACAAAAGCAGAGAGGAGACAACGGCTTAAGATGCAGGAGACGAGACGTGGCGAAGCTGATGATAGAGGAGAAGATGAAAAGAATAAGCACAAGTGTGCAAAAAAAAAGAAAGCTCGACTAGAATACAGTCTTGTAGCAAAGGAAGCACGTAGTCGTTTTATACTGTTTTTTCCCCTTACATAAGACCAGTGGCGTAAAAAAACAATTTGGTAGGTGTAGTTGATCTTGTCTTTAAAATTCAGCAAAAAATTCTAGAATTCTTTTACATAAATTTGGGAAAAAATTTACATAAATTTTGTTGTAGATTAGATTATTATTCCATTTTCATAGACGTATTTATCTGGACCATTAAGAGAAAAAAAAAACATTTTCCTTAACAAAGCTGACCAAAAGGTTACGCCACTAACCCTTCCATATTTACCACTTTTTATGATCCTTTTTATGATTGTTTTAAAAGCTGAAATCCGTGGCAAGGGAGACTGACTACACACAACAAATGTTTTGGAGTCTGAACGCGTGCCCCAGGGACCTCCCCCGGTAGATTTTATATCCTAAGGCTCATTTCTTACTTTGTGTCGTGATGATGAGGAAAATAAGAGGTGAGGAAAACTAACCCAACTGATGTGATAATAATAGATTACATATTCATCCTTAACTTAATGACTTTACCTTAATGCTAAGTTTATCACTACAGAAATCTACAAGGATGTTTTCCCATAATTTTTATGATTTACATATAATCAGGTACAATAATTCATCAAATTGTAATTTTAAGGCGCCAAGATGCTCATAATTTTCCACATACAATTTTCTCGTTGCATAACGCCTGAAACTTGATGTTTTTCCACATAAAAACATCCCGAGTGATTGGAGTGTAAAATCTTAAGTCTTAAACCATTGAGGTCCTTTATGAACTCAATGTTAAACATATGTTAAGCAACAAGGAAAAATTGCCTGGTAAAAATGTCGTGCATTGTTAAAATTTTGAGCTCAAGAAAATAAGATTCCACAATGCTGAAAGTTTAAAGTAAACATTTTGTGATAAGCATGCAATGAATGGAAGTATTAAGTGAAGAGCTGGATAGAGGACCAAGTTATGAGAAGGAAGCTATTGTTGACAATGGAAAAGAACATCTCAAGGTCTGGGAGACATTACAGGCAACAACAACACGGGAGTGACAACAACAGGAACACGGCTGAAAACAACAGCACAAGCAACGCTGACAACATCAACAACAATGGACCCAACGTACACAAACGCACATGCTACACGAGGTTGCTGCAACCTTGGCGCTGAATTAAAACAGTATATAGTGAAATATATAATTACAAACTTACATAGAAAACTAAATATAAGGTAGATATACACCCACAAGAGTCATACAAAAGGAATTAAGAAAATATAGACAAAACATGGAATTTAACAGTTTTTGTTCTAGTGTATGTATAAAAATACATGGCCTTACACCTTACGTATAACACTCAAGTAGGTACTAAGTATATAACTATTAAATATATTATCATGTATGTCTGAAATTCTGTGTGGCATTGTTGAACATAACTATGTATTGTGAGTATATGACTATGTAATAAATAGTTTACATACAGGTCTGAATGGCATAGCTGGGTCTCAGCAGAGAGCGGAAGTATTTTAGCCTGCGCGTCAATAGTCGCTCTACATGTGTGCCATCTTCATCTTGTGGAGATAGACGGAAGTTCACAACATTGTACAGTCAAACCTGGGTATGAAAGAACTCAAGGGAATGGATTTTTTTTCTCTTGAATCCCCAGGTTTCTCTTAAAGAGGTTATTTTCCCTTATATAATAGTAAATTTGACCAGGAAATCGTTCTCATATATGTAGGTTCTTCTTACATCCAGTTCTCTTGTATTCAGGTACGTCTGTAGTGCATTACCTTAATGAAAGACATTCAACCAAAGCGAGCTGAGAGGGGGTATCATGACGAGAAGGTTAACACCTTACTTGCCTGCTCACTTCCATTCTACTGCTATATTTCTACTCGGTCTCTCTTGGACAACTACAGTCAAACCTGAATATAAGAGAAACCTTGATGCAAGAGAACAATTTACAGGTCCAATTCACCTCTCCATTAAGGTAAAAATAACTTCTTAGAAGAGAAACCTGGATATAAGTCATATAAGAGAGAAAAAAATACGATTCCTTGAGTTCTCTTATATCCAAGTTTGACTGTACTTACCCCTACTCGGTACTGCCTTGGGCAAGCACTAGTAGAAGAGAGACGGCGAGTGCATTGTTTATATTATCGTCATGACCAATGCCTTGATCTATTCAGCTGAATGTGAACAATATATCTTTTTGCTGTAACGCCAAATGTGATGGTATCTCGCCAGGGATTTTATATCTCAAAAGAAAATGTCAAAATGACTAACCATAGTGAGCACAGAACGCTTCTATTTCTAAGCATTAATGAATGTAAATGACGTATTATTAAGTAAGTCTTTAATGCTAGGAAAAATTTAACATTATAATAATAATTGTACATCCTAAGGGCTGAATTTTAAAATAGGATTAGATTTAATTAATCTAAGTCGACACTATCCCTTAATACGCCCTCTAGTGGGAATTTCAACAAATCACAGCACACTATAGTCAGCTGATAGTGTCCACTTAGATTAAATCTAATCCTGTTTCATAATTCGGCCATAAATGAAGAACTTTAATAAAGTAGGTACGTACTTTGAGTTGAAAACAGTTTTTCGTATCAGTTGTAAATGATAAATTCCGTCGTGGTATCTCTCCTATCTCTGACATTGTCAAGATTTTAAGCAACACTTGAACGGTTTTGAATAAAGGTGTAACAATAAGCAAGGCCATATCCCATCTAAGATGCGGATAATGTCTTCTAATCGCCCTATAAATTCTATAATGCTCATCATAGTAATGACATTCTGTTCGGAAATTTGCCGACGAGGATACTGAAATCCTCTGTTTCAAGGTTCTTGCTTATTACATGGTGGTTGTGTTAGGTTTAAGAGTCACTTGTTATAATGGAGTAGAATCGGTAATATTCTGGATAGTTGGTAAAAATTGTATTTAACAGATATAATTGCAATAAAAGTGCAAGAAAAATTGCATTTGACAATATAAACTATACCAATGTACATAATTTTGTCAAAATTTCATTTACATATGTAGAGAACTCTTAAGGGCTAGTCGAGAGTATTTCTTACAAAAAATAGAAATATTAAAAACGAGTTACTTACCACCAGTTCCTAAAACTCTGAGCAAATCAAAAGCAGGACATGTCCACTCGAGGTCCTGGTGTTCCCGTGAGATTCACTGAAACAAGAGAGAATAAACAACACTTGAGATAATTTGCTATGCTCACCAGATGGACACAGAAAGCACAGGATAGAAAGCAATGGACAGTCCGGAGATGGATGCCCTTGTTCCAGATGGAGATGAAGTGGGCTATGTATTGACAAGTGAGAGTATATGAACAAGGTATATGTGTAATAAAGATTGCAAACTTCAAACATATTATTAAAGAAATGGTTAAGTACGTAATACGTACAAACTAACCTAATGTTTCACCCGACTCTGAATTAGTGTAAATCCGAAATGATGGACTGGGCTAAGGCGATACTTAGTCCGAAAACGGCAGACTTTGGAGCCAGTCATGGGAAATTTGACAACACCATAGCCAAGCTCAATAATATGAACCTAGTTCTTTTGGTAGTTGGTTAGAATCTCAAGTCATTTGTTTAATACATCATTTCCACATGAAACTATGAAGTTATGTAATGTTGAACATGAAAAGAATAAATATTAATGACAATATTATTTGGGAAACACCCTTAGCCAAATTTGACTTTTTGCTTCTTTTTCTATTTATCGCTGCTTTTCGCCCATTTTTCCAAGAAGTTTCCTGACATAATATTATCATGAGAAATTAGGATTCAAAGTATAGAAGAAAGAAACAAATTGATTGTAAATTAAAACAATTCCTATGATCCATCCCCAAGGGTGTAGTGATGCAAGAATACCACAGATCCAAATTAACATCTCACTCCCTACCTCCGACGAACATCTATGCTGAAAAGATCAATTCAGAATAATGCTTCACCATAACCGCTATCTCTGATGTAAAGCGACTGACCACAGCTGTTGGTGAGATCTGACCACATTCACGATATGGGGAACAGAGGCCTGATAAAGAGAAGGATTAGATAAAAGAGTATCAGGTTGTTGGGAGGAGTATAGTGTTCGTATACGTATATTACGTAAATGAAAATTCAGGATGTATGTTCGATTCCATGATTCGAGATAAGTTTTGAACTTGTGTATACATGGGGTTTTACTTCACCCTCAATAAAGACTGACGATTTTCGTCTTTAAACTTGTAAACGAAAAATGTGCGCTTCCTGAAACTCAAAGAAATATAAATACGGAAGAGTGGAATACTCAAATATATTATGTACAAAATTATAAAGATACTTACTCCACTGCAAGTCCCAAGAATATCGCATATTCCAATGAATTTACAAGAGCTATACAGCGATGTAAGTATATTATATAAATTGGACTTCTCATATAAATTGGATTGGCATTCAATCATTACTCTCAGTGAATTCTAGTTCACACTAGATGTTGTGAACGAAAACAAGTTAGCATGAGTAGCATATCCTTTCACAACAACATCAGCTGAAAGCTTGACGGGTAACATGATCTTTCAGAGACGAGTGCAGTTTGGAAAGGTCAGAGGAGACATTTTGCCAAGGAGACGTCAACATTGATGGACGGTAAACAAGGGCTGCAAAGGGAGGGTGGGGAGGTAAATGTCCCTGAGTTATTAGATCCTTAACTTGTCGAGAGGAATTCTAAAGCCTGGATGAGTTTCATGAACTTGGTAAAGACTTTCTTCTTTTTCCTTAACTGGGGGGTTTCTAGTGGTTGCACCTTTTGAACCAGGCTGGTATGAAAGCTTGCAATTTCCATATTCGTTTTTATAATCAAAATTTCGAGTCAGTACAAGATAAAGGACATTTCAAAATGTGTAATACTGTACAATTTGTATATACAGGGTGAGCATAAAGTCTCACCCCACCCCACCCCCCGTATCTCGAGAATGGCTAAAAATACAAGAAAACACAAAAACCCGTATTCCTTAATTTTTGGGGGATTGATTTTCAACCAAAAAAAATTTGCCTACACGGCCCCAGTCAGGCAGGGCATGGACCAACTTTAAAATCTTAAATAGAATAGTATGTCTTGTGGCATATTGTTTTAAATGTCTCATAGAGAGAATTTCATTAAAACAAATTTCAGTGAGTTACGACTTACCGTTCTCGAGATACAGGGTCGGACGTCCTGCGTAATATCCATATATTTTGACCTATAACTCGTTAACTGTAAATTATAGATAAATGAAATTTGTTCATAATAACTCTTTATGACAAGAAATTTCGAACAAGTTAAAACTTGATTTGTTTTTTCGTTAAAATTTTTCGGACTGTTCGTCCGGCTGGCTGACAAAACCGACCAGAAACTAATATCAACAGAGTATGTCGAGTTATATCTTTTTCGATAGGACTTGTCATAAGGAGTTATTATCAACAAATTTCATTTTTCTATAATTTACAGTTAACGAGTTATAGGTCAAAATATATGGATGTTACGCAGGACGTTCGACCCTGTATCTCGAGAACGGTAAGTCGTAGCTCACTGAAATTTGTTGTAATGAACTTCTCTCTATGAGACCTTTAAAACAATATGCCACAAAACATACCATTCTATTAAAGATTTTAAAGTTGGTCCATGCCCAGCCTGACTGGGGCCATGTAGACAAAACATTTTTGGCTGAAAATTAATCCCCCTAAAAATTAAGGAATACGGGTTTTTGCATTTTCTTGTATTTTCAGCCATTCTCGAGATACGGGGGGTGGGGTGAGACTTTATGCTCACCCTGTATAAACTATGGAAACAGAAGTAAAGGTCACAGTTCTATTGGCATTCGTGGAAAGCGAGCCAGATGCATTATTAGTGACATCAGTAGCAGCAATATTTTGAGACTATCTGCTCTAGAGGAGAGAAGGCGAGCATCAAACGTATTCAACATGAGCAAAATGTTCTGAACGAATGCCAAGGTTTATGAAACCAGTGCACATGCCTCGCGACTTGCCTCATGCACAGGTGCATTTGTGTGCTGTTTGGCGAGTGGCGTAGCACAACTCAATAGGTAATATTCGGCATCATATCATAACTCATTGTTAGATACTAATGTAGCTAAAGAGATTCCAACTTACTAAATAGTATATGTATGTATTTGCCATCAAATAGGCAATGATGATGATATTGATAACGCATGTAAGAGCTATTCGAGCACATACTCAATACATATTTCATTTATGTACTAAACGGTACACATGGTGGTTGCACATGAACAGCATTCGCCACTACTCTGATGTATGTGATATTCAAGTATGTACTTCATGGTACATATCAATATGCACTAAGCGGTACACATGCACGCAGGTAGTACATATTGATAACCTCTTGCGGCAGGGATGTGCAAATGTCACTCAGTAAGGACTCACACGAGGCCGCATTGGCGAAAGCGCGTGGTCTGGCTGGATCAATGAAGTTATTAATAGTGTATTAGAGAACAAAGATTATGCATTGGACAAAATAATTACAGACCTTAGAAATACTGAACGAATAATACTTCTAATTCTCTTGTATCAAGCGATTACTTTTGGTACCATATTTACATTGAAGTGGACAATTCTGCATTCGCATCAAATGATACACTATACAATTATTGCCCTGCTGAATAGTATGACAGAAAACTAGGTGTTGCTTTTTTCAATTATTTTAAGTCTTAACAGTAACGACTGCAAGTTACATCTGCAAGTGCACTTAACATGCTGGGATAGTCAATTATTATTTTTTTATTGACTACCAAAGCATACAACGGAGAGTTCAGCATTGCCTTCAAAAGACAGGCTCACTTAGGAACCACTGGCTTGTTAAGTATACCGTGCAGCATAATTAAAACTGAGAACATGAAGGAGCGTACAACACGTGAAATTATTATATCACTTGCGTCTTGCCGTACCATACCATCGGTAGGTAAGTAATTGGTTTTAGTCCCGGTTAATTTCTTCTCATTTGAATGTCATGTGGTTCATTATCTTCGTCTCCTTTCTAGTTGAGAGCTTCAAACATACCAGCGAGTGCTCGCGTATGTGTGTATTAACGAATATCTTTTCACTTTAGTGTTCAACTGTTGTTGAATCTCATTAACTCTAAGTATTGCCATGAGAGAGCTGAAAATTAAAGCATTTTTCAGTTCCAATTTATCTGTCTGTTGTCTTTTGAGTTTATTCTTTATTTGTACAACGTTGAGTCTCCAGTTTGGTGTTTTCATGCTCCCTGCGCTTGAAGTAGTGTGTTGGAGAGAGAACATGATTTGTACGATGATAATTTCATGCTTTGTTTGTATTTTGGCGACGGATCAGATTGCTGTAATATATTCTGTTCACTGATATCGATCATTTCGTTTGTCAGTTTATTAACATTGGTACGTTTTATATTGTGTTATTACTTTGCATCATTTTCATTATAACCTCCTCATTGAAATGCATGCTTATTTTGTCCCTTGAATTTCCATACTCCATGACATTCAACATGCACAATTTCATAAATATAAAACACGATTAAGTATTGTTGGGGGAAATATTTAATGTAAATTTGTTCATTGTTGATGCAATGGGAATCCTGAGCTGTCACTCAAGTGATTTAATTATGATATGTTCAACCATTGCAGTTTGACCCCTACCATTTATTTGCACTTCAATAACACCTAGTTAGCAGCGAAGCAGCACATATCTTTTAAAGTTAGTCCATTGAATTTTTTTTAATCAAATCGTATGATTTCTTTGTGGTGAAGATACATAAATATAGGTACAACGGTACATAGACAAACTCACAGGTATGCGAAGTCTGAGAAGTACAAACGTAAAAGTCAGTACATAGTAACTATTTGTATCTACGACCTTTCAATAGCCTTTACTAATGGTGAGTATACCGCTGATTATGACGCTATAAAAATCTCACCATATGGAGAGATGAAAGTTGTACAGATGACGCGAATAAGCAATATAGTGTCTACTATCATAATCATATCTAATAGCGTTGTTCATCTCCATGCATGTGCTATATGGTTGGCTTCACACACGGGTGTGTGGCGGTGCGGAGGAGAGAGAGGAGAGAATGGGCCCTTCCCGTCCCCTCCAGCGGTTATTATTCCCACAGGCAAACTTTTGAAAAGCTCTCTCCAATGGAATGCCGCGGCGACAATCATGGTAAAAGCGAAAAACACGTGAAAACTAGACAGCGCGGAGGAAGGGTAAGAGGAGCGGAAAATTGCACACGAACAAAATGATTTGCATCAGTTTGGCGAACCCCGGATGCACAAAGCGGCGCGTTTTATTCCGTTACAAACCGAAACCCGGGGCGGCGTGCACTTAGTAGCCGTTGAGGTTTTTGCCAGTGGCTGGCGACCTATTTGGATTTTTTAAAAATCTTTTCTTTAAGACTGAGCCAGATTGGTACAGCCATTTAGGATTCTGAGTATGAACTTCTTTGATTAGAAAATACTAAGGGATGATGTAATGGATTTCATTATTGCTTCAATTTAATCCTTTGTCAATCACTTGTTTCACTACGATTATCCCAACACCCTGTATGTGTAGTTGTGTCTCAGAGGAAAATTCTATAATGGTTGCCATATTCCAACGTCCTGTATGTTGAAAATCAAGTGTCAACATTTTGATATCTGATGGAGCCATTATCTTCGAACACAACATGAAGCAAGTAAGAGGAGGCAGATCATCACCTACGTATTCCAGCCACCATTTTTATAAATATTAGGATTTCATATAAATATTAGGATACAGAAAAATGATTTTCTGATTTGCCTGTAGGTCAAATTTTTATTATTTTAAAAATATTTTCATGTATCCCGATTTTGTTCGTCAAATTTGGGATGCTCCTACCACTGCCACGAGGGTTGCTCTGAGATCCTTAAGGTGTTCAATTGCATTTAAAATATTATAGCAGTACTAGTTGAGGTGAGGTATCATTATTCCAACACCTACTGCCTTCACTTAACACGATGGGAATAAAATTGAATGAAAGAACACTACACCACAATACAGAGGCCCAGCAATGACAGTAATGAATGTCTAGAGGTGGTAAATAATTTAATACATCACACCAACAATTACTAGCTAACAATTACTAGCTAATATCTTTATGTAAGGAAACTCCAATACGAGTTGCATCTTGCGTCAAACTGGCTTGACCTTTACCGACAGTTCCAGAATTTTCCTCTGGAAAATAAAATAACCACGTGAAACAAAACAGGAGAGAGAAGCAAGGAATACACAGGAATTTAGGAGAAACGGAGCTGTGGGGAGGGAATAATTATCAGGAAGAGGTATTATTGTATTGGCTGGGGTTTCCTGCACGGCTATACTACTCATATGACTAATAGCAGTCTCAAGACTGTAAAGCTGGCGCTCAGGCACTGCCCAAAAGCTCTCTGAGCCCTTTACATGGAAGGATGTGGCAGATATGGAAAATATATAAAGGGTTATCATGAAGTAGTAGGTATGCCCAAGTGGCGGGCGATCTCAACTGCACCTTTTTTGTGGTCCGATTTTGAAATTCAGGGGTTTTGACACAAATTCTGACAGTTGTATCTACGTACAGACGAAATAAATACTTGATAAGGACCGGTAGGCTGACCGCCAAGTCAATCGAAATAGTTTGCGCGCTACTAAAATACTAGACGCGACATATTACAATACAGTAGACTGGATAAAGAGAATATCAGACAATTTATTGTACCTCTCTATAAGCGCAAATAATACTCTAGTACAACTTCTCAGTTTTCTGTTTGTACTGATAAGAGAAACCTGGATATAAGATATAAAAATTCCGGTCCCTTGAGTTCTCATGTATCCAGGTTCCACTGAATACATGAAGTGTGCGCTGGGTTCTGGTACTCGAGAGAACACGAGTTCGACTCCCGGCACAGGAGGCGTGACGACCCGTTACCGGCGAGATACTGTTACTGCCAGACCGGACGGTAAGTACCGCTGTTACCAGACGGAAATAATTCCATTAACCTATCTGCTCCATTGAAATCGATTCACAATGACCATTTGGCTCATTCAACACAGTCCAGGAAACCAAATCGCTCGACACATTACTATTCACAATGGATAGCATAGATATTGGTGTATTACTTATGGAGAAACATTAGCCCGTAGTCAAACAGTCGTGTTAATAATATGTATTTTAGACAGATACAATAGTTTACAACATATTGGAAGTGGAGTTTTCGCTATCGGTATGTATAGTTTGTTCCAATTGGCTGCATAAATAGGACAGCAGAAAGCAGATCAAGTCACAAGCATCAATAGGTAATACTTACTTTGTACTGTGCATCAGTGTAGGATTTAGCGGAGGGGTCTGGCAGAACCCCACCAATAATTAACATGGACATCCGCCTTGAAAAATCATATTTACATCTTCGAGCGTATTTAATTTTTTTTGCCTTTTTAACGGGTTTTGAACTTTGGGACTAGCGGTAACGTCTCGAGATTATTTTATAGCCACCTTACATAACATTGTATGTTGATTGTTTCACAACAATCAAGTGGCTGGAAAAGGTGACAATCGAATGCCTAAAACTGACGATGATCATACACGAACGAGAATGCTATAGGTAGGCAGGTATCAAGAAACCAAAATCGATTAATGTTCAACGTTCACAAAATCACATAAGATCATCCTTTGTCATGCCAAGAACTTACAATATTTTGAGCTTCGACTAAATATCTCGTGAACAGCCTCTCTACAAGGTAACCTTATAAATAATCGTATTCTTTATTTATTAATTTTATTTTTCTGCTCGTTCTCAAACCTTATGATTTAGTAAATTATTGTGAAAACAATACTTCTACCATCTAAATATCTGGCGAACAGAACCGCCACTGAAGTTCGGTGATCTTTTTTACAACAAGATTATTAATCGGCAACTCAAGAGAACAATATAAATGGCCCCTGGTATCTCAACCACTTTGCTAATGTGTTCACACTGATCACTTGAGGAGATTATTGGCCTATGACAGGGCTGTTGGGTTGCAGTATACAATACTCAGTATATATTATGTATAGTATGTACTGTGAAGTGGTCCATTCTAGGAACTATAAATTGCGAAGAGCACCAGGAAACAATGGAATGTCTTGGTTCATTGCGCAGACGCTGTATAACTTTATTAGAGGATGAAGAAATAGAATGTAATGGCCTTTATTTTGTACCAACAGAATAAGACTTATTACCGAACTACTTACCTAATATGTATGGACAATTGGACACATACATTTAAGGGTGAAATTAATGGACGATTTTGTATACCTCTGTGGCGCTAAGTCTCGGATTGAGTACTGTTTTAGATGGGGAAAACCGATGCAATGACTTAGGTTATGGATTTTGTCTATTAATTTCGCCCTTGAACTTCATGAAATTTGGCTTATTTTCAAATGCTAATTTAGAAAATTCATACTTGATAATAAGCTTATCTGTATTTTGAGATAGCTTTTCCTGCATTATTTGTTGAATTTGTTGTTTATTTTTTAACACCTGTATTTTCTCTGAAAGTGGTCTCTGGAATAAGGTCCAGGAAAATTGTTGGACTCCTCCAAATTTTCCTGCTACATTATCTTACTGTGTATCCGTGAGTAAATATATTAGCTATGAACAGGTAGGCAATACCCATTGATTCTTCCCTCCTATCGGTAAAATTGTGATTGACAGGTTGATTGATTGCCGTGTCTGATAGCGAGATAAGAGGGGTTCAATGGGGGAGGTAAGTGAAAGTTTTTATTAGGAGCTTTCGCATGCGGGGGAAAGCTGGAAGGGTAAGTTTTGTAATGTTTGTATTCTTTCGAGGCAACATTCCTTGAACTTTGAAAGCAGATGGAAAGATTTGATAACTAAACAACACGTTTTCAATTATTTGTGAGTAGGTTGGTACCTGTTTTGTACTCTTCAATTATTAAATAGGGTTTTTGAAGTTTCACAAATTCAGGCTAAATATTTCAAGTACACAATTTTTGGAGTTTTTTGTTTTAATTTATTCAAAATTCGTTTAATTATTACATTTTTTTAAAATAGGTAACTAACTGTGTTTCGGAGAAACTTCAGAGTGACTTGAGAATTATGCAAAAGTAGATAATATACAGGGAAGAAGAGAAAGATCAGTGCTGAAAACATCAAGAGTGGGACACGGCACAGAAATTCAAGAAGAGAGGGAGGAGGAAGTTGAGGAAAATTGAGGAAAGAAAGTTGAGGAAAATCGGATTTGAGACTCGCGGAACAGAAGCAGCGATGACACAGCTGAATTCCTTGCAATATCTGGGGAGTGTTTTGGGGAAACTTTTAATTTCCAACTCGAGGAAAATGTTCAACATCTTTCTGAACTCGAGGCTGTGCCATTAATAAGAACTCTTTTGAGAACTTGACGCATGTCAGAAGTGTGAGGGCATAAACCTTCGCGTCTTCTTTCATTATTGAGGAAAATTAAAGCCTTGAAGACAGTTGCTATTTCACGTTTTTTTTTCTTCAATCCGGCCCAAGCCGACTTCAGTAGCTTGATCGATAAGGAGGCGGACTAGTCGGTGGTTCAAGTCCCGGGTTCAGCGCAGATTTAGTAAAGCGAATTTGAGTAGATGATGATAATAATATTCGCCTTATTTATGCTGCCCGATTAGGACTACTAGGTCCCATTATTCCAGCAGTAAGCCCAGACGTATTATTATGTGGTAAAAATCTCTAATGGGAGGATAACTTGTCACGTCCCGGCTGGGTTTCGAAACCCGCGACCTCTAGAATCGACGTAGCTGTGATGTGACATCACGAAAGTGATTAACACAATATGATAACTTATATTCATTTCAGGATGCTGAGTGATTTAACACCCGTTCAGCCAAGAACAAAGCCGAATTTTTCGACCCCCACTAGGACACGAACCCCGCATATGATAAATAATTGGCGGTAAGTCAATGGAGAGAGCAATGTGCAATCCATCATCATCAGATTCTCACTCGTACAACTGAGCATTGCAAATAGGTCACTTGTGCTTCCCCTTCCTTATCCAGACAGTGGTGACCTCATTTATCTCTCTCTCTTGGAAAATTGAGAACAAACGTCGCTCTCTCTCTCTTTATTTCTTTATCCTCCGTCGTTCTTCTCTCTCTCTCTCTTCTGTCACATTATTTATTTTTCTATCTCTCCCTCCTCCATTATTTTCCCCTTCCATATTCTCTCTCTCTCTCTCCCCCATTCGTTTCATCTATCTCTGCCTCTTTTTCCGCCTTCCCCTCCCAGTATCTTTGTCCTGTTCTATTACTATCTCTCCCTCATCCATTTCCTTCCATATTTTATCCCTCCTCCATTCTTTTTATCTATTTCTCCCTCCACCTGTTTCTCTTCCTACCTCTCTTAGATAGGACAGGAGGGGAGGAGGGAGGAGGGGAGGGAGAGGGAGAGAGAGAGAGATAGAGAGAGAGAGAGAGAGAGAAGAGCGATGAAGAGTGGAATGGATTCAGAGAGAGAAAAATGAGGAGTGGAATAGAGAGAGAGATAAAACATGGAGTTACTTGTTCTATATCACTTATCTTTAGATCTTGGAATATCTAAATCTAAAGGTACAAAAAGAACGGTAAGTCAGTAGAGTTGGAGAGAAAGATAAAAGAAGGGGAGAGAGAGAGATATAGTAAATAGTAGGGCATATGAGGGAGAGAGAAAGTGAGAGAGAGTAAGGATAGAACGTACGAGGGAGAGAAATTACAGGAGGTAGAATGTAAATGCGTATGAGGTCCTACGCAGTACAAATGATAACTTGAAAGTAGGACGCCACTTTTGTCCCGGGTGAGAAACACTATACGAGATCCATTCCTGGACTTATGATTGCTCTAGAGCTGGAGTATACCATAGTAGCATCTTATTACTGCAAAAAAAACCCCAATTATACCGTGGAATGTAAGTAGCTGTGATACTTGCAATAGCTCATCAGGAAATAGAGGGTAAAAACCCCGTCGCAATGTATGCAATAGATGAAAAAAACTACACTACACACCAAGAAGACAGCAAAAAGTACAAAAATAAACGGTTAATTTATTAAGTCAATAATGAGAAGGTATGCTAATATAATATCGCCGCACTTCGGATCTGAACGCGTCAAGGCTAGCGAGATAGAGACACAAAAATCAACACCAGAGATATTTAACGCACACATGAGAGAGAATGATGATAATTCTAAGGAAAATGATGATAATTCTAGGAGAATATGCAAGAATGATAATAATTCTAGGGAGAATGATGGCGAGAATGATAATAATTCTGAGGAGAATGATAGCGAGAATGATGACACTTCTAAAGGCAATGATACTGATGATGTTGCTATCATCAATGTGAAATGTCAGAACAAGGCGAACTATTTAGCATTTCAGATTCAGATGTGAAGAGCAAACATCAGTGCTCAGCACCTAGCAACACGACAGGAGGAAAGAAGAACACATTAAAACAGCGCGAGAAACATCACTGCGTTAAATTCATAATACCATGGCAAGTATACGTCATACATAATAAAATAGTTAAAAATAGTAAACTAAGTATACATAAATCATATACAGTTAAACTCGTAGAAGTATACAAAAATTTCCTTTGTTGTATATTGTACATAGCGTAATATAGCTGTAAGGGATCCAAATATCTTTTGTATAGCAATGAGTAGTAAAAGAGTTAATGAATAAAATTCCAAGACTTTTATTAGACCTTCTTCATTGAGAAGTTTGAGAATGATTTCTTGTGATACCGGCACAAGAAGGATACTCTTGCATAACATAGGTAAGTACATAGATTCAACAAGAGTATGAAGGAAATACCGGGCATGTGGTAGGGAAATACCCAAGCTTGCTTGCTTGAAAAGTGAACAAGTATCTATAAAGAGGCAGAGGTGTAAGGTCACCATTGGGAATATCCGAGCCGTTGATATTTCTGATGGAATGAATACTGATAACGAAGTCTACAATTTGACTACAGCACTATATGAAGGATCATAAACTTCGACCGTCCATGGCTATTTTAACTGAAAGACAACAAATTCAATTCTGACCATAATCCTGATTGTAAAATAACAGCAAAGGAAATAAATACTCTTCATTACACTCAAATCAATCAAGGCAAGGAAAACGGAGCACAAATAAAACTCAACCTCTCAAAGAGTATTGCATTGAATGGGGCAATAGAGAGAATTCCAGCACGCAGAAGAGACGAGAGAATTTTCACGAAGGTTTTTCAGGAAGAACGTAAACAAAAATCATTCACCCTCCATCACACGGAAAGCGAGGGACGGAATGTACTGGAAGCAGGAGAAGTAAGAGAGGAGGGACGACAAATGAAAGAAAGAAAGACTGAGAGGAAAAGTCAAGAAAACTGTTTTATTATTTCCCTGTTGTTGACGTCAGATCGTTGGCAGTTGAAGAAAGCATTTCAGCAAAATCACAAAAGTATTTGAGCCCTCTGAACACACAGGCAAAGTTGACGGATATGATGTATAGCTTTCACTACGACCCCGGCCGTGACACTGTTCAAAGACCTTTGAGAAGGCAAAAGCCTTTGCAGTCAACAAAGGAAATTAATAGAACGTTCTTGTACTTAATGCTGATTGTTGATAACTAGCATGTGTAGACTATGTACTCAGAAATGTTTGCCAAAGGAACATTCAATAACCTTTGCATTGTAACAACGAACTCTGATGTCGTGTTGGGTTCAAATTAATGAACCTTGCTGAACACTGATGCTCAGTTGCTCATGGCTTTATGCTTTACGACAGAAGCTTTCCAAAGAAGCAGGTAAAACAAATCCGCCCCGTCGTGCCATGGTCGGGAAGAGCATCAGCATTTTTTATGGCAATATTCTAACTATGGTACTTAAGAATTAATATGTTGAAACACAATACTAAATGAGGTTTTCATTTTATTCATACATTGTTCGGGTTTTGAACTCATAGACTTCGGCTCTACCTGTTTACCAGGTAGTACCTTTGACCACTCTGTTACCAATTGACGACGAATCTTACCCGCAGAAAGGAATCTTAAACCCATCCATTGCGTTAGTGGATCTCCTTCCTATATTGAGAAAGGTGATGATTCCACAATATCCTGAAGTGGAGAAAGTACCTAATGCTTAAAATAAATCAATAGTAGCAGTCCCTAGCAAACGGCTGTGGAATGTGATTCAGTTTATGCATAACTTATTGAAAAAAGGCCCACATACGAATGAAGTGTCCTTGGCCAATGCTCTATTAATAGACATTACAAGACGACTTGGAAATTCTAATGAGGTATGAACTAATGTACAACAGTGTAGCAACTAGCGATGGTCAATGTTATGGGAGGGCTTTTTTCCTAACCTACTTTTATACAGTCTTAAGATAAAGTTTTATGATCGCCAAGTTTTCTAGACCTACCCTATACAGTATACACTATAGTCTAGCTATGACTACCAAGTTTTCCTTACGCACAAACTGCATTAATGTTCCATAGCAATGAGAAGCATTTCAATAGAATATATAATTATGAACTTATTTTTTGTGAAGTTTCCTTCGGATCACTGAAGTTAGCAACGTCGAGAATGAATAGGATTGCCTTTCTCCCGGTTCGAATTTGTCCGTGTAGACTGTAGAATATTGGAATAACATCCGCTGTGGAATTCCAGCTCCACTGAGGCTCAGTGAGGTAAATGGGTGTTGTAGTGTAGTTCCCAGATAGTACATCTCCCGTCACGATATGACCTTTCGTAGTGGAAATCGACATAAACCCAAATAAACAAGATGTTATGATCGGTATCTCAGTTGTTGACCCAGTTTTCAATTTTGAATATTAGATCATTGTGCTGTGATAATGATTTGTATTGCGACATGGAGTTTCCAAGTGATTTGCACAGTTGTTGAGTGATTTGTGTCGAGTGATTAGCAACTTACATCTTGTTGTAGGACAAGATTTGTGGGGTTCCTCTAAGGGGGTTAGGGGGTTTTAAGCTGCTGGTGATTTTCTAAGGAAATTGTCATTCTAAGGAAATACTCTTGAAAAGATTTCAACATTTTAATGTTGTACAGTAAGTACATTCACTTTACTTCATGTGATTTTAAGTTACTGAAGACCTCAGGCTAGGGCATCTACTATACGCATAAGTATGTAGGTAATATAAATTATTATAGTACAAGATTTGCAAAAAAATTATATAACTACGAGTATGCGACTGTCTACAATCATATGTTCGCTCTCGACTCAACCTCTGGCCAAATTTTTTGCCATAGAGATTTTTTTAACGTTTAGAAACAGATGAATGAAGCAGCCTGTTTCATTTCCCAAATGACAAGCCTCAGTAAATAAAGTGAGAAGTGTTGAATTACGTTTGAATTCCACGCAACGCAGGCTGACCTATTTCCTTGCCATCTCGGTCCCACTAATGTAATTAATGTGTTTTGTGTTCTTTCAATCTTTGTATCAACTTAACTTTTACGACTCTGACGAGATCAGTTTTTATTTCATTATAAAAATCTGGATTCTTAAATAAAATTCTCGAATGACTCGCTATTTTTCGTACCCCTCCGTCGCTTTGTCAAGCAATTCGATGTAGCTCGGTAAGAGAGATCCATTTGAGCCTCAAATATTGTATCACTAATCTATGCCTTGACAGCCTTGAATGGTTGATGACGGGTTTTCTCAATAATTTTCATGAAACAAAATAAGTCACTAGAATCACAATGACATACATTTTCCCTG
This sequence comes from Bactericera cockerelli, assembly GCA_024516035.1. Classification (NCBI taxonomy): domain Eukaryota; kingdom Metazoa; phylum Arthropoda; class Insecta; order Hemiptera; family Triozidae; genus Bactericera; species Bactericera cockerelli. The sequence continues at coordinate 54,073,845 of CM044956.1, forward strand.
CCTACAAAAGCCATAGACAATCTGGGAGATATAGTTCAGACATTGTATTGAAAGGGTGACGAGGTAAAATGGTTTAGAGTCGCCGCGCGCCGCTCCGTTACAGGGACACGAAGAAGAAAGATACAAATTACAGAGATCTCAGTTTCGTGTTTCATGTTTGCACAATATTATAACTCAAACTAAATCATACACGCTGAAAAGTAATCACCATAATCAGCAATGCAAAAACAATTCCTGCTTCATGAAAAACTGTCGGACGGTTGCATTAAGGAGTTCGTTAGCAAAAGGGCAAGGGTTCAAAAGAAGATGCAACATTACGAGAGATTCACTCGTTAAACTTCTACGCAATGTTTAAATTGAAAATCGATACTAAAATTTAACGGTAACTGCTCCTAATTACAGTCAAAGGATTCATTTTACCTCGTCGGATGGGACATGAGTTATTATTGTAATGCAGAGTTTTGTAGTGACGATAGCGTTGATGATGCTGTGCTTGTTATTTGTAATGTTTGTCTTGCTTGTTCGTTGGTTTATTTTATGGCACTGGAGTTGATAACAAGCCCATTTTCTTACATCATCATATTGTTGTTGTTAATGTTGTTGTACACTAAAAGTTGAGGAATTAACCGTTAGGCCTTTTGCATTCGAACATCATAAGAAGCAGTAATGGCAATAACAAAATGGCCTACCTGGAACGTAATTGAGCCTGCATGCGTGCGAAGGAGGTGCTATCTGTTCTGGGATGAGCGGTAGCAGGCTATTATGTAAAGCGACCTACTTCTCCACCGCGTGGCCTTGCAATCAAATATGGCCACGGCCTAACATTGACACAGATTGAGCCATGCTACATTCTGCTACTTACGGGCACCACAATACATTCACAAACTTTCATTGAAATATTTGGCTGCGTCATTTTTCGTGTTTGTTTCATGTTGTTGTTGTTGTTCTCATCATCTCAACTTTGGACTTTGAGGAAATCGTGGGAACAAATTCTCTTTTCCTTTCCCCTGTTTTTATCATTTCTCCCTCTAGAGAAATCTCTTGGGTGAGTTTGTATTGCGTTTTGAGAGTTTTCACTTTGAACTTAGAGACTCCTTTACTGCGAGTTTGAGATCGGGGGCCATATTCGGGTGTAGGTATGATAACTAGTCCAAGGCCGGCACTTTGTCGCCGCTCGCCCGTGACTTGCGTCCCTTCTGAAATTTCGGCAAATCCTTCAGCACCAAGAGAAACCCATTTTTGATTTTACACGATAACCCGATACAGTTATCACTCGGTAAGTGAACTCTGCTTGAATGTCCTGCGCGACACTTTGAAATGTTCATACATTACCCATAGAACGAGTGGCAAAGCAAAAAAAAAAAAAAAAAAATAATAACTAAGAAAAAAAAAAAATACCAACACTTGTCTGATACTTATACTGTTTTTGGGCAACTCGTTGATTTATGAATTCGATAAAAGAACTTATTTGTAATAAAATAAAAAAATAATGTTATTTTAGTTTCGAGCAACATATTTATTGGATAAATATTAGATAGTAGTATCTAATTAATTATTTTCCCTGTGAACTTAATACCAAAACCATTATTTGCCACTGAACTTAACTTTTTAATTATTTTCTAACTTGGGACCTTGAACTCAAAGGATTACCTAATAGAACTGTCGGAGATCATACGGATTGAAAACAAACTTTCCTCTCCAATAAAGTAGATAGATTAAAAAGGACGAAAGAAAATAATGATACAATGATACGTACTGAAACAATTAAAATAGATCAAAGCTTAGGAATGAAACCATTATTGCAAAGTAGCGAAATGAGAGACCATTTCCCAATTTGACCATGAACAATATGAACATACCGTTTATAATCGGATCAGTGACCGTCCAGTAGCATGGTGCCTGCCTCAACTAAACCAATAAATAGCTACTCATTGTTGACTCGGCAATTACAGGAAGGCGTTTTCCATTATTCAGAGCGCACGACTAACACCTCTGCGGAGTAAACGCGTTGAGTTTTTGCTCTTTGGTGACATTTAAAACCAAACGGTTTGCCCAAGTGTCCACGCTGACCTTTTTAACAACTTTGTGTTTTAAGTTCACTTCACCAATGGCATAATAAGTGGTCTTGGAGAGCAAGACAAGGAACCTTAAAAAACAGGACAAACGCGCCAAAAAGTGAAGGTAGTTTTGACCTATAGAAAGTATTTTTTGAATTTGTAATAAGCAAAAACAACTGGTACCAAATTAATCTTTGAAATATTCAGAAACACCTTTGAAATTCTAGTCTGAAGCAGAAATTATCACACATTATACAATTTGAACAACGCTACTATTTTACAATTATTTATACAGTATTATAGCACTTTTGTGAAAATGGACCAAAGAGTGCTCGATTTTAAAAACTAACCTCAATAGCTAAGAGCACTTGATTCGAAGGTCGGGAGCTTTGAAGTTCGAGCGTTGTCTATTCAAACAATTTAGTTCCACAGAAAAAAAGTCCAAATCATGTAGCCTGTAGCCCTAACCAGAGTGGAAAACCCATGGAGATAGGTTAGCCTGAGCCTAGCGTTGTAAAAAAGCACCAAGACTCAGTAAACAACTCCGCAGAGTGGACTGGACTGACCTTGAGTATCTTGATTAGCATTGATATTCTCTCCTGGCTCCGGGAGAGATCAACAAGGATTTGATGCCTTAAAAATTCTGATACGAAAGAATTACTTAAATTTTATTTCATTTCACTTTCTTAATTAAAATCCCATGGAAGTACAATATCTTTTGTACTTTTAGTTGGTAGTACAATATCTTTTGTACTTTTGAAGGTTCTTATTCTAGGCTTATTGCATGGGGTTAGGAAAATAAATGCTTTCACTGGAAAACAACTCAAATCTATAGGTTTGTAATATCTGTAATTCTGCATTCCAAATATTTTAATTCTAGTTGGACATTATCGGATGAAATCTAGAATAGGTATTTAAATGATCCAAGTCTCGCTTTTTTTTAATTGAATTTCTGCATTTTTTCCTAAGAGAAGCCTCGTCTAATGGGCATTAACACAGTCGTAACTTCAGATTGAGAAGCGAGGTGGGATTGAAGAAAGCCATAAATTTCCATAACAATTACCGCTTTAAGGTAATTAATGCGACGGTAGTTAAAGTTTCATGGAACGTCGGTAATATGAAAAGACCTAGTGGCAATCAAATTGAAGATACTGAAGTGAGGAATAATTTTAAATATTTGAAATATCCGATAATATTGAAGAAGATAATAGAACAAACGTTGGATTGATTATAAAACAGCAAAAAATTAAGGACAAAAAATTGGTTTAACGCGACTTAAACTCCATTGGCAATCACAGGTTTTACCTGAGTAAGGAATTTTCAAGAATTACACATAAGGCCGCCAGCCACGAGAAAAATTGAAGGCACAATGCCAGGTTTACATCTAGCTTTGATTATTGGCTCAGCTTACACTTACACTTAGGACTATGGATTGATTTCGATAACAGATACTGCTGATTGATTGAATATTATATATTGATTGCCAAATTAAGGAACAGAGCAATGATGTAATTATGTCAACTTGCAAATTGCAGTCTTGCGAAACACTGGAACATACCACCATACAATATTAAAAATCATCATATATTTTGTGTTGCTAAATATAGTAATGTAACAGTTACTGAAAACCCACCTAGCTAAAAAGTTTTCACACTTATGACTCGAACCACCGACCTCCAGGTTACGGTTCCGTCGCCTCTGGTGGAATTACTTTCTATGGTGACTAATGTTAGTTTAGCAGAGTAAACTCTTGAAATACTAACGAAAAATTTGGTAGGTACACATTTCAAAACAAAAGCATTTTTTGGCCGAGAAATAGTATTGTTGGCCAGTATAAAGATAAAACATAATATTGTGGATCCGTATACATAAATGGAAAACAAATACATTATCTCTACAGTACAAACAAAGCACAGGACAAAGTTAAAGAATTAAGTCAACAGAGAAGAAGAAGCAATCAAATCGAAAACAACTATCAGTGACATGCAAGAAGAGGAAGAGAGAGATTATGTGACCTACATGAGAGGGAAAGTGCCAATGCAGAACTCAGGAGGAGGAAACACACAAGACAACGAAACGAAGCTAAGTAACTGTGACTCTCTCTCCTCTCCCTTCCATATTACCTCCCTCCTCCTTTCTTCTCACTCTTTCTCTTCTAACCTCACTATACCAATGCTATAATGTTACAAAACAAAGCACTCTCCAAGCGTATGATAGAGTCTTGGGAAAAATGAATCCGGACAAAGATGCAGAATGTAGAGGAACTACTTGCTGAGAATATACTCGTACATTCATTCAATTCATTGGAATCGATAAAGCAGCAGACAGAGCGGACTTAACTCGTAATCTGGAAGTTGGTGGTTCAAATCCAAAGCTTGGTGAATCACTTTTGTGGTTAAGGCAAATAATAGTAGAAACCGTTCGCTTCTTTTCATAAGTTTACATTATAATCACAAGATCAAATTGATTGCAATTGAAAACCTGTAAATAATAGCTTTCTTATAATAGGAAAGCTGAAAAGATAAATCGTTTTTGTCTCTTTAATTCGATATTTTCTCTTCTGATTTTTTTTTTTTTTCCGCTAGATAGATCTTTATCTCTCTACTTCCTACATTGTATCTCTTGTCGTCTTCATTCCCTTTCAGTCCTTTCTCTTTCCCACCTCTCTCTGAGTCCCTCTCTCTCTTACCCTCCCTAGCATTCAATCCTCAACAGACAAGAGTCTTCCCTATTACTGTATCTTGTCTTGTCTCTATTTTTCTTCTCTCTCTCCTTCAATTTCATTTAATTTCAGTCTCCTCTGTTCTGTACATTATCTTTCATCTCTGTCCTCTTCTTCTCCCTCCCTGTTCCTTTCAGATATTTTTAGATTTTCTTATTTGTCTCCTATCTCTCTCTCTCTCGTTTCTTTCCATATACTCCCTCTCTTTTCTTCTCTCATTTGATGTAACTCAAACGCAATTTGTTCGCAAGAAAAACTTGCACATCTTTGAACTTTAGAAATTTTGCAACTGTAGATTTTTCAATGACGTTGAAAAAACTAATGATCATGATAACGCAAATATAATATTAGTTATTGTTTCTTTCATTAAGGCTCCTCAGGAGGACTAATATTAGAACGCACAAATATAAGAAGGGCTTTCATAAGGGAAATTATCATTATTATTCTTCTTCATATTCTTTACTAACCAATGATTATTATCAATTTATCAATATGTAGTGCGCCCAACTCGAACCCCAGTCCCAGATCTTGAGTACATTATAAAATAAAAACACTACATGTATATCATAGAAAATAAGAAACATCTTAATAATTTACACCAAGGAACAACACTCTCTCAAACATAAAACATAATTTATGAACACTTCTTCATCGTGCCACTTGCCTCACTCAAAGAATTCCGAGTCACACGTGACTCTGAACATGCAGAGACTCAAAATGAAGAAGTGGAGGAACACTCTGGCTGGGACTTTCTCCTCCGGATAGCAGGCATAACAGCCAAGTCTTAATTGTTCAAGCAATTCATTGCGACTAATAATAGAGATCCCATCAAGCTCACATAGATAGATAGCGTCGCAGTTATGTCTAGCAGAACCAACACAATACTGCCTTGACCCAGATAGCGGCTGGCTTGGTTAGATTTCTGCTGGTGTGCGGACTACTCACAAGTGACTGTAAAAGGAAAATACTTTTTTATGGGAGTCCACACCTTCGACCATCAGAATCCACAAGGTTTTGTTGACCATTTCGAGGAAGTGATCACTGATGATGGCTTGAGTGGAATAGATTGAACCCATTGGGTTTTATGAGATACCAGTTTGGACTTGAATGTGAGAGTGGATGATCTGATGAGAATTGATAAACTTTTCGCAAGGACGAACGCCTTGTATGCTAGGTTTCATGTGTCTTACTTGCCTACGTTCTAGGATCAGTAAGTCCATGTGTTGTAGAGAAGAGAACAGATGAGACGGCCTTCCTTGCTTGAATCTCAACAGGAAATGGTGACACGGATTTCTGCTCTTCAATTTTCTCTAGTTCTTCTTGTGATGGCCTGGGCAGGCAAAAAAATAAAAATCGGAATGGCAATAATAATGCAAGATATTGTGACAGGAAGTATAAATACTATAATTTCATTGAGACGCGTTTTAGCTTTTTGTCTTTCTACTGACGACAACAATGCAAAAATCTCACGTAGGCTTTGATCCAAAGGACGAACTCCTCAGTCCTACGCTACGGAGAAACAGAAAAATCAACCAACACCAACCACACACTATCCTAAATATCCTGAGGAATGTTTTCTTCTGCCCTGAAAAGTTTATCTTCACATTCCTGGAAGTTCTTCAAGAGGGAAAGTTCCTCGGCAGATATCTCAGCATTCTCAGCAGCTATTACGGCGGGACAGAAGCGTTGTTACCTCACCCGACCGTCTTTTCACTCACGACACACATACATAACTGTATGATCGCCGGCCTTAATTACAGCAACAGTAAGCCCGAGCTAATTCACTTGCTTCGCCGCATGTTAGTGAATGTTGCCTGGTATGAAATCAAATTCTGAGGCGACCTACTTTTCCCATTCCACCAACTTAATCATATTTCTCTCGTGTATCTGTTCAGTTGAGGATGTAGTTGAGTATTTACCTTAACCCATTTCTATGCTCGCTGGGTCAGTTTGGTGTGGTCTTGTCTAGTTTTCTTTTCTTGTACCTAACTTTGTGGCAGTCAAAAGCAGAAAGGTAATTGTAATAATAGACGCTTTAGTTAAATTTATTGGAAGGTAACCGAGGTTAATGTTTAACGCATTTTCTACTACTAAACTCTCATATTTATCTTTTCCTAGGAGAAAAAGTGACCCATGTTTGAGAAACTGCAGTGATTTGTGTTACTTTTTTGCTGGTTTCTACATTTTATCCCTATTTGTTAGTTTCTGATACCAACTCAAATGTTTCTAAAACCGACCTCCGTGGCTCAGTGGTTAAGAGCATTGGTTACTGACCCGGAGGTCGCGGGTTCGAATCCCCGCCGATGCGGAAATTTCTGACCGACATTTTCCGTTTCCGGAATGGCATGGATGTAAAGGTAAGGTGCCCTGAAGTAATGCGAAAGCGGTTCCGGGGCACACTTACCTTTAAAAAAAAAAAAAAAAAAAAAACCATTGGTCTTTTTTCATAACATTTTTTATCAACATCTCCACCATTCTTGGCTCTATTCATGATTGCTTATCAACCCTAGGTCTGTGAATGATATTATCATTGATAACAAACAATAATTGTTCTCAATTTTCATCTACACTATGAGTGTATAGAAAACGTCCAAAAACTTTCGGGAAAAAATAACTTGAAGAATTTCCGCATATTTAAGTGGGACAACAATCACGACTTAGAAAACTTTACAGTAATGAAATGCTGTCTATTGAGAATATTGAGCTAGTTAAGCAACATTCCTCATTTGGGTCACTGCTTGACTAACAGTTCTGGAACAAGAATTCGTAAATCAAAAACCAGGAAACCTGAACGGTTCTTGCAGAAAGTACTCCGAATACTTTCCGTTTCAGCAGTTCCGTAACTCTCTACAATGCCACTTAGCCGGTGTTACGCGAGGATTATCGGATCTAGCCTGAGCTCGGGAGGTTCCGTATTCTACCGTTCTCTACCCGAGCACTCTACAGCTGATACAGGCAACTGTTTATGTAGCTGTCTGTGGCACTATAGCTATCTGTCAAGGTATAAAGAAGTAATGCTTGAGAAGTTGATTCGTAGATTATTGTATTGAGTACTCATGAAGTTTACTTTGAGTTAGGCATTGAGTAAATGTGTATTGTAGCAGGTATAATAGGTGTATTGGTAGGTGACTGTAGAGAACAGAGGTAGGTAGGACGTTAGCATATTAGATTATATTGAGTATCTAATGGTGAAGTTTGACTTTAAATTACCCAAGTATTGTTTTTTGAATTTTTGTACGTACGGACAAATTAGCTTGTATACCTACATCAAAGAGTATCAAGTCCACCCCGCTAATCAAGCAAGAATGACCATATTTTCAAAGTATAGCTCTTAGCTCAAAATAAGCAGGCACTTTTCACCAATCTGAAGGATTAGAGAGATCTCTCTCTCTCTCTCTCTCTCCCATTCACGGAAAGTCCTTGCCTGCTTCTAGCTAGTAGCTAGCATGAGAATCTTGACCAGACTATGAGCAAGGGTTGGGCGGAAGAAATTGGCATAGGGCATAGGCAATGACTTCGCCCTTTAGTTAGGACATTATGTGTATACATTATTTATTTATCTCATTTTTATTTATTTTTTAACCTAACAAAGACATACATACATATGTATGTCTTTTGATATCTAGAATTGTTTAATAATAAATAATATGTATGAGCTACCACACTGAGGAATTTTGAATGCGTCATCAAAAAGAAAGTTGGTTTAATATGACTACCCGACACGGGTGAACATAAAATAATAATCCCTGATTATCCATTATCTTTAGGGTAATAAACAAGAAGTAATATCTGAAGAATAATCATAATTATTTAATCCCGACAAAAAGACTGGTCCGAACCCAATTTACTATCAGGTCGGTCGCTCGTGCAGTGGTGAAAGTCAGGGGAAGAGAATCGACTTGTAACAAGAAGGAAGCGAGTTCAATCCCAGCCAACTCGTAGAATTTTACTATCGTAGATTTGATATGAAATACGCTATATGCGTGATGAGTACATTTGTCCCTAAAAAGTTAAAATTATGTATGTATGTATGTGCAAATAAATAATGTTTTCTTATAGGGGTTATCATTAGAATGACGGTTTTTTTTTGTCGGTATTGGACTCTGGCTACACTTCATTTGCACAAAGAGTAAAGCGATTAAAGTGATTAATAATTGCTGATATTTTCTAAAATATAGATATACCAAAAATTATAATCTGTCATTTGCTACATAATTTTCATACTAAAATGAACTATGGACAGAATTATATTTCCTTATTAGAGATTTTGTAAATATGTATAGTAATAATAATAATACTCTTTAGTGGAAGGTAACCACCAGGCGAGGTTAATTCTCAAAGCATTTTCTACCACCTAACCCTCAGAATCTTATTCTTATGTGGTCACAAACTCAAATTAATGAGGAAAAATTCGTGCACTAGGTGGGATTCGAACCAACGCAACGTTTTGTATGTTCTATACCTATATGTTTTAGTGTAATCCTAGCTTATGTAATCCTTATTTATGTACATTGTACATACCGCCAATGCAAAGGGAAACCTTAGAAAAAGTCCAATCCTAGAAATAATACTACTGTGGTTTTTAATAGAAACTTTGTTCACATTCAATTCGAAGGAGAGCCTAAAAACGTTGAATGATTTCAGTTGACAAAGACGTAATAAAAATATTTAAGGAAGAAATAACTATCAGAGATTAAACCTGTACATTAAAGTCCAAGTTTATGCACAGATTAAGTCATTGTATTCTCAATCCTTGGTTTATTTCAACTTAATGAAAGTTAATCTTGGAATGAGCTGGATCAGAGACGTTATAGATTGCTTAGATATAGCTATTGTTGTTCTCACTGTGGCACATGGAGCAAGAGAAATTAAAACCGATCTGAGGATAGGACTAGAATATCTTGTAAATTATCATTACACATTTTTGTTTTGTTTTGTTTTTTTTTTTTTTTTTTTTTTTTTGGCATTGGTAGGCAAGGCCATTCCATAAAGCCAACATTTTTGTTTAATATATAGATTAACAAGCATTTAAAACTTCAGAAAATTGACAGAAATACAAATACCTAAGAATTACAAGTGTATTTCCACTTGGAGCAAATTGTCTCAAATCAACCCAGAAAACAGAAAATCATTTGGTGTGCATGTATTAAAATCATTTATCTGCCATAACTCCTAAATTGGGTTAATGCTTAAAGCACCTAACCCTCAGAGTCTTGTTCTACCACCTAACCCTCAGAGTCTTATTATTATGTGGTCATATTCTCAAATAAATGATGAAAAATTCATGCATTGGGTGGAATTCGAACCAACGGATCCCTACGCTACCTGGATTACCAGACTAGCGCGTTAAAAACTTTACTATCAATACACGGTACCTTCAGTTCACGTTATAAAATCTAGGTTTACCAACTAGGAGTAGTTGGTAAGTTACAATTCTTACCAACTGAGAGTTACCAACTGTTAAGTTTTTTTTTAGAGGAAAACATATAAAGTATATTTATTTATAAATAATAGTTACATAAAAAATTTCAACAATAAAGTACGAGAGGGCAATCACTCTCTTTCTTGATCCTCTGAGCCTAAGCGATGTTGCTATAATGAAAGAATATTGCTCATGAGTCTTCACTTATGCTAAGACTTCACCCATAGCCCCACAATAGCTCAGAACTTAATTCCAGAGGATCCATTGGAAATTCGAAACTAGAATTTAGAATTTTGATAGTAAACATAATAATTATACCAAACGGTATTTAGAAAAGATTAACAAAATCTCCCCTAAAAATATTCAATCCTAACGGGGATTAGAACTATTCCTCCATTTCTAACTGACAGAGAAAGAAAGAGAGAACAGGTGATGACGGCCTTCAGTAATGGTTGATTGGTCTTACCTAAATCCATTGTGTGTACAATAAAATTCCAGGGATATCTAACATTAGTTCTAAAATGCTGAGGTGTAATCTCTAGTACTTGATGATGCTTTAGGGGTCACATGTACTCTCAGAATTATCATTTAGATTTCCGGAAACCTCAATGCTTTACATAGGTACATATATCACTTCATTCAGCCACTGTTTCAGTTTCTTCTTCTATTCTACTCTGAGCATCCTCCATGATTCAAAATGTGATCTTTAGTGTTATCACAACTCAGAACATAAAGTTGTCAGTCCACTTAAAATAGGGTCCAGTTAAAATAGGACCAGAAAAACAATCGGTCTTACTTGAATTCAGGGATGGATCTAACATTGATGTTAAATCAATCCAAGACAATATGAATGACAGTACATACCATTACATGAAATATAAAGTGCACTCGTAGTCAAGTATTTAAGGCGCTGGTCTGGTAATCCAAGGAGCGTAGGGATCCGTTGGTTCGAATCCCACCCAGTGCATGAATTTTTCATCATCAATTAGAGTTTGTGACCACATAATAATTAGACTCAGAGGGTTAGGTGGTAGAAAATGCTTTGAGCATTAACCTCGCTTGGTGATTTAATTCCACTAAAGAGCGTTATTATCATTATTATTACAATTAAATTTGATGTTAAATTAGTCCATATGTTAAATCAGACAATATGAATGACAGAACCTACCATTACATGAAATATAATAGAAGAGACAGACTAGGGGTTAACAGGGAGAGGTCAACACTTGAATTACAACATTAAAACATCATGACAAAATATCTGAAAGAAAAGTAAAAGTATCCTCAAAATCTCCCCGAGGGCATTAATGATGGCTTGATGGATATGATGAGTTTACAAAAGGAACCCAGTGTTGTTTGAATAACCTATCAGTGGTGTATCGACAGGTAGGTCCCAGGGCTCTCATTAGTACTCCTATTATTCAAAAGGAGGATCGCTGCAATCAAAATCAATTTCATAATGTAAAAGCATACGGTTATTGTTTCTGAGAGAAAAGTCTTCTCAGCTCGTCAAACTAACCTCACACAGCTTGAGAGGGGCTGAGAATAGACAGCATTACGAGGTTTCGAATTCATCAGATCACCCAACTAATACCTATCCTCGCTGGCGTTGCTTAACTTAAAAGAATGTGACAGAGCGGAAACTGATGTATTCAACGTGCCTTCGCTACAGATTACACCAGGGCTGCCCAACATGGAATCGCGGAGTGATTTTGGGTCGATCACTCCAGAGAGTGAGATGACGTTTCTAAAAGTCTAGATCTCTTAAGTACAAATGATTGTGAACGAGGTTTCTGCATCTCACCATCTCACACAAGTGAAAATCCGAGATTCCTTCCTTAACTCATGACAATTAAAAGGTTTCGTGACTTCCTGAAACTTGAAAATTTGGTTGAATTCTTCACAAGCTTCAAGCCCAAAATGAACTTGAATTTGTAGGTCGATCGCGTTGATTATCTGAGACTTAATAGTACCAAATTAAAAAAATATATTTCTCTTGTTAGATATTTCTTGTTGAGATATTTCTCCTCTTTCCTATCCGCCACTGACGTCTCCATTCTATTTGGGGATAACTATCCGAGCACCTAGTCTCAGAACTTTCTACACATCAAGGATGTCCTGGAAGAGTATTTATGACCGCTGCCTGCAGCTCCAGGACACAAGGACAAGTCTTCATTTGGCAGGACGCAGGACCCATTCAACTATTTCAGAGCTCGAGGCGGTTTTCCTTTATTTCTCTGACAGGGGACTCTCAATTGACAAGATTAGGGATATTGTACTTGGCCGATTCGTTTACTTGAGACTAAGGGCTGAATTTCGAAACAGGATTAAATATCTACGATTAGTTAATCAAAGCCACTATCACTTAAAGCTGATATAAATGCGCTGTGATTGGTTGAAATACCACCAAACGTCGTGTTTAACTGATCGTGTGGGCTTAGTCAATTTTATCTTGTTTTCATAATTTGGGCCTAAATTTAATATACTAAGGTAGGAGGTATAGCAGCAATGGTAGATACGGTCAATCTTGATGGACTTTCGAACCAATTCCTCAGGTAATGGGAATCGAACCCTGAACCCATGTAGTCAATTTAGCATCACTACCTAATAGGTGCGTGGTGCTGGCAGTGATATCAAGTGACATTGGACAATTTCTCTCCTCCAATTTGGAGTTGTTTAGGTTGCAAACTTTGGTCATTATTGAATGCTAATTTTTTGGCGAATATTTTGACGTTGATGAATTGAGTTGAGTTGGTCACCAGCTCAAAAATAAATAAAGTTCGATCCAATTAAGAATTGAGAAGGTGAATGACAATTTTTTCGTTATGTTTGTTGGTCAGAGTTAGGGTAGTGTGTACTTGTGCCTGTGTAGGTTGGCTCCAAGGAGGTTTTTTTTATCTGTTTTCAAGGTTTTTATCAGTTTTCGCACGAAAATGGACGCACAGGGCTAAGGATCGGATTATAGAACAGGATTAGAGTTGAGATAAGCTAGACTGTCCTCAACTCGGTATAGAGCGCTGTGATTGGTTGAAACTTCGATTTGGGCGTGTCTGGTTTAGCTAATTTAATCCTGATTCATAAATTCTGTCTTTTTAGCGAGCCTTGTCCAGACAGATACTTTGGTCTCAGAAGCTTAATCAGAAACTAAATAATAAAGCAATGGTCAATGTGAGATGTAAATAAACCGTGCATGTTTTCAGCCCAAGGACATTCACATAAACAACGTTGAATATTATTTTTAAATAAATTTTATTTTTAACCATTTAACCTGATCTCTGTGGTGATGGTACGTACGAGGATATAATACTGCAAGGTTGCCACATGTGGAAAAACCGGATCCTATTTTCGAACCTTCGGTCTCTTCGTAATGATTTTTTTCTTTCCTTATCTTCTGGACAGAAATATTATCACCTAAAAATGAACTTAACACCCATATTTGCTTTGTGACGTCTTTCAACTGCAAAGCTTACATGTAGGATGAGTATCATAACATTACAGACCTTCTGCTTCACTGAGCCTTTTTCCCAAACCTACTTGGGGTCGGCATTGTTCAACCTCATGGTCGAGGTTGGTTGGTTGTGGCACATTTTGTGGTTCGATGCTCTTTCTGACGCCAACGATTCAATTTGCTTTAACTTCCTATTCGGACGGGTTTTACCCTCCATTCGCTAAATGTACCACTACCGACATTAACATCATCCAAGCCTAGGTCTGGAGTTAGATTACAGACTATGAATGCAAGATCTTTCCTTGGAAATACTTCTTCAACAGGATTACTTTGCCAAGTAGGTTCATAACAACATTAAGTAACAACTAATAAATGAAAAATAACTTGTCTTCACTTTCTTGGAAAGTAAATCCCATGTTGCTCTCGGAATTTCATGGAAGAGGAAATATTTACACAATACAGTACCAGAATTTTACTTCCGAGAAATTTATAATATTAGCAATCGGAAGTATTGGGTTCGTTTTTGTAGAAAATAATAATATTTTTTTGCTCCGATTTTTTTCTTTACAACGTCCAGGTTTCTCTCATTTATTTTCCCTTGTGGAGAGGTAAATTTGACCTGAAAACAGTTCTCTTACATCCAGGATTCTTTTATAATCCAGGTTTACCATATTTTGTAAAAAGCTGTGCAAGTAGATACATAACTATGGATCTACGCAGTTCATTCATGCATTACTTGTGATTAGTGGCAGCTCAAAAGTACAGGTAATAAGGGAAACAGTTAATAAGAGTTGAACTAACTGTACCAGATAATGTACAAGGGAACTAGCAGAAGAGAAGAAAGTACAAACAATGAATCAAAAGAAAAAGAAAAGTTCTGAAAAAGTTTTCAGGGTGATTTGAAAAGAGGAAGGGTTAGTCGGTTGCTCTCCATTAGGAAACAATTTCATAAGGTGCATATGCACCAGGGCTGGGTAAACCTGATTTTTTGTTTTTTACATTTCATATTATTATTTTACACGGGGAGAGGGCTTTACTACACGACAGTCCCACCCCCCCTCTCTCTCTCTCTCTCTCTCTCTCTCTCTCTCTCTCTCTCTCTCTCTCAGGTCCGTGAAGATAGCACCCGACATTGAAGCTAGAATTTTGTACCACCTACCATAATAATGTACTAATTATGTACTGTTAGGAACAACAAACCCCGAATTTTGTACTCCAACCGTAACCCCAGGAGAGCGGTTGAAACATGTCGGGTGCTAACTTCACGCTAGCACCCGACATTGAAGCTAGAATTTTGTACCACCTACCATAATAATGTACTAATTATGTACTGTTAGGAACAACAAACCCCGAATTTTGTACTCCAACCGTAACCCCAGGAGAGAGGTTGGAACATGTCGGGTGCTAACTTCACGATTTTAACCGATGGAGCTAGAATATTGTACCGCATACCAAAATAATCTCTGAATTATGTACTCCCAGGAACAACAAACCCCGAATTTTGTACTCCAACCGTAACGCCAGGAGAGAGGTTTTAACATCGAAAAACCCACCCCCCGCCTCGCCTATTGAAACGCAAATCAGATGCAGAACTGTATGGAACCCCGTGCCTCTCTCATTGCAACGAAGCGATGGGAGCAGAGGTGCGGGGGGACTCCACGTTGTTCTCATGAATTAAACCATAGGTTCTCAAACGGTGGTACTCGGGGCAGTTTCAGATGGTACGGGAAGCCATTTTCAGTTGTACACAAAATATGATAAAATTTTGACCGTACACAAAGACCGTGAAAGATAATATATGTTTAACACTAGTAGTTAAGTTGATTTTTTGATGAAAATCAATATCAAGTCTCCACAAAAAAATAATAAAAGCCCTACTACCCTTTGTTACCACATAATTATAATTATGTGCGAATCTGGCTTTTAATGTTGTATTTGTAAAACACAAATATAGGAGTAAGTTAGAAGTGTCCTCTGACATTCGCGTTAAAATGAGTAACATTCAACCTGATTAGACCGACCTCAGTAGTTTAATCGATAGGGCGGCGGACTTGTTAACTGGAGGTCGGTGGTTCAAGTCCCGGTTTCAGCGTAGATTTAGTAAAGCGAGTTTGAGTAGTTATGACATCACGAAAGTGATTAACACAAGTATGATAGCTAATAAAGTAACATTGATATTGATGAGTAGGTATATATAATAAATGTAATCTCACATCAGAATTTAGATAGGTAGACCTTTCCATTTTTTTTCGTCGCAGATAATTCAGATGCAGGCGTTGCTGACGAAGATAAACAATCGTTTATTGATGTGACGTTTATATTACGCTCACATTTCTTTGGTAGGTATGTACCTACCTTATTTTTTACCTTCAGCTTCTTTGTGGAAATGTGTTAAGTACGATATTATGTAATAAGTTATCATATTTGTGCTATTCACTTTCGTGATGTCACAACTACTCAAACTAGCTTTACTCAATCTATGCTGAAACCGGGACTTGAACCACCGACCTCCGGGTTACAAGTCCGCCGCCTTATCGGTAAAAACATAATGTCATACTCTGTATACCTATTACTGTTTACTTTTATAATAAATCATAAATCGCTTCTGAAGTTTTCAATTTTATATTTTCCTTTTTCCTAACAAACGGAACACTGTGAACTCAGATTTTCCAAACGTCGTGGGTTCGAATCCAAGTGAGGACATGACAAATACCTTCTGTTTGGAATTCTTATCACATGATCTTGGCTTGCTGCTGGGAAAATGAGACTTTAATAGTTCTAATTCGGCAGTATAAACAAGCCGATATTATTATTATTATTTATATAATTACATGCTATGATTAAGTAGTAGTCAAGGTGGCAGAGTGAGTTAGCGCGCTAGGCCAATACGCACGGTGACCTGGGTTCGATCCCCAGCGAGGTAGGATTTTTTCTGCTCTGTACTTAGATGTTCGGGGTCCACTCATATAATTATATTACCTCGTGAGGAAAAATGTGTAGCTCTTTTGATGTGAAACAGCGACTGGTGGCGTAATTATAGGCAAAAAAATCGTACAAGATATTGTATATTAAAGTGGTAAAGTCCTCTGTAGCAAATAATAATTATTGCAACTTTACGGTTGCTAGATAAGGTTCCTGTTTTTGACTTATCC
The DNA here is from genome assembly GCA_024516035.1 of Bactericera cockerelli. Taxonomy (NCBI): domain Eukaryota; kingdom Metazoa; phylum Arthropoda; class Insecta; order Hemiptera; family Triozidae; genus Bactericera; species Bactericera cockerelli. Next base: position 54,090,646 of record CM044956.1, read on the forward strand.
GCCTCCCTGTTTTTGACTTTTTTTTGTTATCATCCTGTGTGTTTTCTGTGATCATGTTGTTATCTTCCTGCTAATTTAACCACAGGAAGATACATTTAATTTTTTGTATTCGTGTCTTTGTTTGTTGGGCAGTTTGAGTTAAGTCATTGTCTAGTCAGTGTTGTATATTGTATCCCCCAAAAATACACTTCGTGTGCAAAAAACACCAAGAAAATTAGAATCCTTCAAAAACAATTACCTTAAAACAATTGTCTAAAAAGGAACTGATATCAAATGAATGCCAAGTTCTTATAAACTGGAAATCATTTGCCAGGAAAGGAGTCTCAAGCACAGAAATCAAACAAACATTTCCCATTATTCTGCAATTTATTAACGCTAAAAGTTAACATTAAAAAACTTAAAAAAACTGCAGAATCTGAGTGAATCTGCCTATCTTCTCTCTTTCTATCTCTCTTTCTCTCTATCTCTCTCTTTCTATCTGTTTCTATTTCTCTCTCTCTTCTCTCTTTCTATCTCTCTTCTCTTTATCCCTGTCTTCTTTCTTTCTATCTCTATTTCTCTCTCTCTCTCTCTTCTCTCTTTCTTTCTCTCTCTCTCTCTCTTCTATCTTCTCTCTTTCTATCTCTCTTTTTCTCTCTCTCTTCTATCTTTCTATCTCTCTTTCTCTCTCTCTCTTCTGTCTTTCTATCTCTCTATCTTTCTCTTCTCTCTTTCTATCTCTATTTCTCTTTCTCTCTCTATTTCTCTTTCTCTCTCTCTTCTCTCTTTCTCTCTCTCTCTCTCTCTTCTCTCTTTCTATCTCTCTTTCTCTCTCTCTCTCTCTTCTCTCTTTCCATTTCTCTTTCTCTCTATCTCTCTCTTCTCTCTTTCTATCTCTATTTCTCTTTCTCTCTCTATTTCTCTTTCTCTCTCTCTTCTCTCTTTCTCTCTCTCTCTCTCTCTTCTCTCTCTCTATCTCTCTTTCTCTCTCTCTATCTCTCTTTCTCTCTCTCTTTCTCTCTCTCTCTTTCTATATCTCTTTCTCTCTCTCACTCTCTTCTCTCTTTCTATCTCTATTTCTCTTTCTCTCTCTCTCTCTCTTCTCTCTTTCTGACCCACCCACCCTCTACTGTACAACTTCTTCCTCAATTGGAAACAAACAACACGCATTGGAGACAAAAAAAGTGAGTGCGAAAATATTCACCAGGGCCTGGTACAAGGTGGGATCAATTCCCCGACCTGGTTTAACATATACACTTATGATATACAACACGTTAAAATAAAAACAAATTTGAAAATGTTTGCCGATGACTCGTGTATCATCTCAATTCACAAAGATGTCTCAACAGCAGTAAAAAATGCACAGACCGACTTCATCGAACTCCAAAAATATTTCTATCACAATCACATATACCTCAATGAAAAGAAGACAGAAACGATGATTTTTGGTTTTGCCAGCAGACAGATCGATCTAACATCTTATCGGATGTGCCATAGTCGGGACTGCTTAGTAAGAGGAACATATTGAACAGGTGTGCACGTGTCATCAGGCAGAATATATATATATAAAAAAAGTAAAATATCTCGGTACCTATGATAATCGACAGCGAGTTTAAAATGAAGGATCATGTTCATACTTTGAGTTAAAAAATGAGAATAGTCGATTATAAGTTGAGGAAAACAAATTCAGATGGCCTTCCACTCAGCACGAAAAAAACCATCTACTTCTCACTCATCGACTCATTGCTTCGATATGGATCTCCCTTGTACACATTCTCTCCACAATATGTTCAAACACCACTGAATAGAGCTCAAAGCAGAATTCGGAAATTCCTGTTTCATAATAACAAAAAGCTACCTATCATGGCCCCACACCAGCTTTCCAGTCAAAAACTTTTGTGTTTAAACTTTCTTAAGGAACCACCTTATTCACTTCGCCTGCAGAGATTTAGACGGCCTCACGTTTATACCAAACTTTATGGAGATCGAAGACTTGAATATGTTATACCTAGTCTACTAAATCATTACTGCCAGGATTTTCTTGAGGAGAAAGATAGGATTAGAATAAAACAAAAAGTCAAGAAGAGTTTACTGACTGATGGCAAATAAAGTTTAAAAAAAACTTATTCAATTATTCACAACAGGAAAATATATCTACTAGTCCTTGATATTTATAATGTCTGACAAACAAATTTATCTCCATGCATGTTAAAGTTTAAAGTTTATAGATTGTACCAAACTTGCAAAACCGGGAGTCGAACCCGAACAAATACTGCAAGCTGGACCGGATTGAGTGCAAACCACCGGAACGGAGAGATTTTTTATAGACGATGCCAAATATTGTTAACTTTAGATACCTAATAATATTTTTTTCCTTAAGCATTCATGATAAGACTTATAATATTATATACAGGGTGGGGCATAGTCTGGCTGGGGGACTATAAACAGGGAGTAGACCAGCAGTCTGTCTGGGGGACTATAAACAGGGAGTAGACCAGAAGTCTGGCTGGGGGACTATAAACAGGGAGTAGACCAGAAGTCTGGCTGGGGGACTATAAACAGGGAGTAGACCAGCAGTCTGGCTGGAGGACTATAAACAGGGAGTAGACCAGAAGTCTGGCTGGGGGACTATAAACAGGGAGTAGACCAGAAGTCTGGCTGGGGGACTATAAACAGGGAGTAGACCAGCATTAACTTGGTTCTGGGGGCCCTTGTCAATTATTAGCCTCCTTGTATAGACAGTAGTAGAAGTGCTGAGTCATTCCTCCACTGTGTGGCTACCATCGTTCACGATGACGCCACCCTATGATGATGATATTTATTATTATTTATTCGTCTTCCATTTTCTAATGTTTCAGTTAACTTTACTATCTTTCTTTCTCTCTCTCTCTCTTCTCTCTTTCTATCTCTATTTCTCTCTCTCTCTCTTTCTATCTCTATTTCTCTTCTCTCCTCTCTCTCTTCTATCTTCTCTTCTCTCTCTCTCTCTCTCTCTCTCTCTCTCTCTCTCTCACCTCTCTCTGTCACCTCTATTCTGTCTCTCTCTTCTCCCTATCTCTCTTTCTCTCTTCTCTCTCTCTTTCTCTTCCTCTCTCTGTCTTTCTCTTTCTCTTTCTTAGATAAAATTTAGATAAAGTATATTCTTTTTTCTAAATAGAGAGGAGCCCACCTCCAAATTTAATAAGGTAGAATTATCTTAGGAGGTGTCAATATTACTGTAATCACATGAATATATGAAATAAAGAATCTATTCAAATTCAAAAAAAAAATCTCTTTCTCTCTCTCTCTCTCTCCCTCTCTCTCTCTCTCTCTCTCTCTCTCTCTCTCTCTGTGTCTCTCTATCACTCTCTATCGGGTGCCAACTTCACGCCGGACCAACATGTACAAAGTTCCAAGTATTTTTTGAACTTGCCCTACAACTGCATTGCATGGTCATATCACGACGGGGGTGTTACCCTCCATTCGTAGGAAACTCAGAAACCTGCTACCCACATTAACCTCACCCAGCCTGGGTTAGGTGAGATTATTGTGTTAAGCAACGTTAAACAACGTTTACCTCGCTAAACGTTGCTTAACCTCGGTGATCCTGAGAGAACTGGTGCATTCAACGCGCCAGCGACGCCACGCTGGCAATTTGGAGTTTAATGTTCCTGAAATATATTATACGTCACAACTTGGTTGGTAGCGCTGAATTATAGGACTATACCACCTTAATATACAATATCTTGTACAATTTTTGCCTATAATTCCGCCACTGGTCGCTTTTTCACATCAAAAGAGCTACTCATTTTTCCTCACGAGGTATATATGAGTGGACCCCGAACATCTAAGTACAGAGCAGAAAAATCCTACCTTGCTGGGGATCGAACCCAGGTTACCGTGCGTGCAATGCCTAGCGCGCCAACTCACTCTGCCACCTTGACTACTAATAAATCATAGCATGTAATTATATAAATAATAATAATATCGGCTTGTTTATACTGCCGAATTAGGACTATTAAAGTCTCATTTTCCCAGCAGCAAGTCACGATCATGTAATAAGAATTCCAAACAGAAGGTATCGTGTCATGTCCTCACTTGGATTCGAACCCACGACGTTTGGAAAATCTATGTTCACAGTGTTCCGTTTGTTAGGAAAAAGGAAAATATAAAATTGAAAACTTCAGAAGCGATTTATGATTTATTATAAAAGTAAACAGTAATAGGTATACAGAGTATGACATTATGTTATTACCGATAAGGCGGCGGACTTGTAACCCGGAGGTCGGTGGTTCAAGTCCCGGTTTCAGCATAGATTGAGTAAAGCGAGTTTGAGTAGTTGTGACATCACGAAAGTGAATAGCACAAATATGATAACTTATTACTTATTACAAAATATCATACTTAACTCAATTCCACAAAGAAGCTGACGTTAAAAAATAAGGTACATACCTACAAAAGTAATGTGAGCTTATAAACGTCACATCAATAAACGATTGTTTATCTTCGTCAGCAACGCCTGCATCTGAGTTATCTACGACGAAAAAAAATGGAAAGTTCTACCCTATCTACATTCTGTGAGATTACCTACTCTTCTCCGAAACAATTGCATCAATATCAGGCTAAATGTTACTTATTTTAACGCGAATGTCAGAGGACACATCTAACTTACTCCTATACTTGTTTTTCAAATACATCATTTGAAAAAAGCCAAATTCGCACATGTACCTAAATGGTAACAAAGGGTAGTAGGTACAATTTTGTGCACCTGAAATTGTCCCGAGTACCACTGTTTGAGAACCTATGGTTTAATACGTGCACCGACTACGTGAAGTCCCCCCACACTTCAGCTCCCATCGCTGCGTTGCAATGGAAGAGGTGAGGCGCGGGGTTCCATGTAGTTCTGTATGTGATTTGCGTTTCAATAGGCGAGGCGGGGGGTGGGTTTTTCGATGTTAAAACCTCTCTCCTGGCGTTACGGTTGGAGTACAAAATTCGGGGTTTGTTGTTCCTGGGAGTACATAATTCAGAGATTATTTTGGTATGCGGTACAATATTCTAGCTCCATCGGTTAAAATCGTGAAGTTAGCACCCGACATGTTCCAACCTCCCTCCTGGGGTTACGGTTGGAGTACAAAATTCGGGGTTTGTTGTTCCTAACAGTACATAATTAGTACATTATTATGGTAGGTGGTACAAAATTCTAGCTTCAATGTCGGGTGCTAGCGTGAAGTTAGCACCCGACATGTTTCAACCGCTCTCCTGGGGTTACGGTTGGAGTACAAAATTCGGGGTTTGTTGTTCCTAACAGTACATAATTAGTACATTATTATGGTAGGTGGTACAAAATTCTAGCTTCAATGTCGGGTGCTATCTTCACGCACCTCTCTCTCTCTTGTGTTTGCCTTCAGGCTACTTTCATTCTCTCTAGAAGTAGCTGTACATTGTACTCTTCTTTTCATGGAGGTTCTAGAAGTACATGGTACTTTTCTTTTCAAGGAGCTACCCTACTTTTGATTTTTCTACATTTATCTTACTACATATTAATATTAAACAAAAATAATCTACTGTCCCAATTCCCTTTTTAAATCATATGGGTAGGTATAATTATCATACTTGAATGACAATTGACCAAAGAGAGTTTATCTCCAATCACAGTCCTTGCACCACCCCTGGTCTATATGCTAGCAATTAAATTTGCAATCTCTTCTCAAACTACAAACATTTCCTGGTGTATTGAAGAAGTGATGGAACCCTTACCTTTGTCCTCGCAACTGTTGTTGTTATTGTTGTTGTTCTCATTCTGGGAGCTCCTGACAAGGGACCCACAGTCGCTGTTTCCCTTGTCCATACTGCTGGACTGCTCATCACAATCCTCGAAATATCCGCTCTCATGTTCGGACACGGTCTTGTTAGGGTACACTATGTTGTTGTTATGATTGGTATTTGAAGAAATCATCGTCACAGGCATTTTAAAAAGCATTAAGAGCTTAAAATGTTGCCCCGATCTTCAATGTTTAACCACCACATTCACAAAAAGAAAAATTCAACCGAGCTTTCTCAAAGTAAAATCACAGACTGAAGGTTTGAAAAGAAATTAGGTTTTACTCTTCATGCTAAAATGATAAAAATGAGAAGTATGTTTATAACTTAAGGCACAATGTCACTATTTGTTTCTTATATTCCTGGGTGGAAACTAGACTTGCCTGCACATTCGTTTGGCAGAAAATTAAATTTGATTGATACTTTTGTTGTACCTATTTAACAAATAATTAGACTAATCACACAACAACAGAACAGTTGCAAATAAATAACACTCGTAGGTAAATATTTTAATTAAACTTTAAAGACACTACCAGTTTGAATTTCGTATTTCAAACAGTCGACAATAATATGAATAATTTAGCAAGGTACTTTTATTTTGACCAGTCACAATTTTTTGTCTAAATAATTCTGGGCCTACATTTTCATCATAGGTAGGTAAAGCTATTAGAAGAAAATTCGGGTGTTTCTTTAAATGAAATTTTATATAGTTTATTAAATAATAAGTTAACAGAGTTATGTTTATTTCCTAAAATAAATTAATTACTTCATAAATTTATTTAGAAAAAATTAAAAGGTATTTATTTGATAATAAATATAAATTAATTCATTGGTTATTATTTACACAACTTTAATAAATTGAAATAAATAATTATATATTTCTATTATTTTAAATGAAAATACTATAAATCACGTGAGTCATAGAATTAAATTTACCTAGTAAAAACACACAAACTTTAAATGAAATCACAAAAATTAATTAATAAAATGTTTTAAAATGTTCTCCGTAAAGAAAATTCACGAACGTACCTCCATACTCTTCAAGAACGAATTGATAACTGATTTTCGTATAAAAAAAATACATTTCACTATGCAATTCCCCTCCTCTTACTCTTACGTGTGTTTTTTAGAACATTTCCCCTATTTTAGTTGTTAATAAACTGTGAACATAAATTATTGAGATTGATACTCAGACCAAGGCAACTTAACATTGTGATTCTAATCCACTGGTTCATGAATAATTTTATGATCATTTTCAATGTCCATATTGATTTCATACAATTTGAAGTAAAATATGTATTTAATAGTAAAAAGGTGTTGGTACTACACCTATAGGTTCTGTAGTTAACAAGAATATTTCCTTATTTATACTGCACCATTAGGACTTATGAGTGCATTATTTCAGCAGTATGCCCTATTCGTATTAATATATGGTCAAAATGGCAAAGTGAAACAGGACATTTCCCGGCAGTCTCGGCTGGGTTTGGAAATTGCACTTTTTCTTGAGTCCACCATCCCGTGTCAGTGATGGTTTGGTGAGGAGGGTCCTACGAAGGGATCACCCAGCTCCATTTCTGTGAGAAGGGTGTCCCATAGATGGTCCCATTTTCAATTCATCAAATTGGTACCAGCGGTTCTGGGTGAAGGAGACCATGCGCCTGACCACTAACTTTTTACTTAAACGCTTATATCTCGTGAACGGTACACCCGATTTTGATGAAATTTTGTATGTATATGCATATTATCATTTAACATAGGCTATTTAAATTTTATTTTTTTAATTAATTATGATTTAACTCTGATATTTAAGAAAATTTGAAATTTTGGACAAAAAAATCAAAAAATATGGACCACGACTTGCCGATACAGAAGTTTTTGTGGAATCTAGAAAAAACGGTATTCTACCATGTAAAACAAATTTGAAGAAAATCGGTTCAGCCGTTTTGGAGATACAAGTAATTTGGTATAAAATCTCAAAATTGGCACGTGTATACAATGTGAAACAATCCCGAGGAAGTATTGTGTCCATAATTGGCCGTGTTTTCTACCTATTCTGTCTGTCCCCGTAGCTTAGTCGTAAAGTTTGCGGTCTGGCAATCCAGAGGTCGCGGGTTCGAAACCCAGCCGGGACATGACATGTTATCCTTCCATTAGAGAATTTTACCACATGATAATACGTTTTGGGCTTACTGCTGAAATAATGGGACTTAATAGTCTTAATTAGGAATTATAAATAAGGCGATATTATTATTATTGCATTAATCTGTAAGAAGCAGGCACGTTACACATGCATTTGCCTTGAACATAGAGAATTTGACAGTCAGTTGATCTGAGCTGTAAGCTTTACTTGACTCATACAGGAAAATTAAGTGGTAAAAGAACATTCTGTGTGACACTAAGTAAATATTCCTTTTCAGCAAAATCGTTTTGAAGAGCGCATGGAAAATTGAAATCGCAAGAGCGTTAAACGAGAATGGAAAGAAAGAGATGAGAAAACCTGAAGGAGCAGGAAAAGGAATTCGTAGGCATTGTTGAGGTGCGCAGGAGGGGAGAGGGGGTGCCGACAAAAGTTTGGGTGGAAGGAAGAAGAGGGTTGAAAAGTGTAAGCAGCCGTATCAAATGATACAATGATGTGATTTGTAATCGAGAATCGTGAGGTGTTGGGCCGAACTATGAAATAGAAATGAGTGCGCGATTAGCTCAGTGGTTAAGAACTCGCTTGCCATGCGGAAGGTCCCGGGTTCGCCGACAAAAATTTGTATTCTTAATTTGGTTACAGCTGTTTGTAAGGTATAACTTGCGGTGCGCTCGTGTTGACCCAGCATCACCTAATTGGGAAGTATTGTGTCACTTCTCGCCCATCAGAGGGGAGTCATACTACGGGATGGGCAGGCTACAACATAGACCACAAGCGTCTACAGTAGCTCCTGTTTCATGGCTACGAAATAAAAAAGGCTGTGAAACACTCATTAAAAAAAATACTACAAAGATAAGTCAGACCATCCCTCATGTCGGGGTTTCAACCAATCACAGAGCATTGCAGTGGAACTTGAGGGACGATCTTTTTTACTTTCCTTATCCTATAATAAGGAAAGTATTATATTCGTCGAAAATTTGACCTACCCAGTTTTTCACATTTCTGGACGAATCATAGCCTCAGGATACCAAAAAAGTTGTTTTCAGCCATTGGTCCGTGCGTCTGTCTGTGTGTCTGTGTGTAAACAGGATATCTCGAGAACGGTAAGAGCTAGAGACTTGAAATTTGGTATAAAAATTAATTTTATACACCAGACAAACCACGAAACTTTTGGTTCAAATCGGCCGCAAGGTGCGGCCGCAGGGCCGAAAATATTGGCCGCAACCGCCGCTCCTTTGAAATGGTTAAAGATACAAAAAAAATTAGAGAACAAAATTTTCTCGGATAAAAAAAAAATAGGGGTTTACTCTGATCATTTTTTTGTTATCTTGAACTTTTTGGAACCCAGCGCCAATTTACCGGTATTTTGGGGGGGACCCGCTTGGACTAACTTTTTTATTATTCACCCTAGATGGGGGTTGCGACATATCAAATCAAATGATTTTGAGGTGCTGATTACGAAGTAGGCACTGATTTTTAACTGTTACCGTTGAGTCACCAGTGGCGGAATTCGATTTTTTTGGGGGATAAGTAAAGTCGTGTGATGTTTACACCAGATTTTTTTCTTTTTTGTTTAAATTTGGGTTGAACGTCGCTTTCAACTGCATGGTCATATCACAACGGGGACTTTACCCTCCATTCGCAGGAAACTCATGAACCTGCTACCCACATTAACCTCACCCCGCCTGAATTGGGCCAAAATGCCAGCATCACGAAGTCTTCAACTCGCTGGACGTTGCTTAACTTCGGTGATTCTACGAGAGGAACGGTCTGGTTGTAATCTTATTTTATAATTCGGTCCTAAGAGTTTCGGTATATATTTATTAGGTATTAGGTAATAGCTGGTGTAATGTGCGTAAATTCAAACAAGGCGCAACGCCTTCATTTTTAACTTCAGAAGTAAGTTTTGGTTTTTTTTCTTCTTTTCCTTAAAACTAATTATACCAGTAATAACAGCCGCTCAATAAAGACATATTCATACTGTTTATAAATTAAGAGTTCTACTAATTCTTGAAATTTTAGAAGTAAAAAATAGCTCCAAATATTTCGTTCATCAGTTAATTATTTCCAGCAAAAAAGTTAAAGTCTCACAGCCTCTGATCTTCCAGTCTGGCTTATACAATACAGGGTGTCTTGCATCTGTTCCTGTGGGACACCCTGTCTGGCTTATACAGGGTGTCTTGCATCTGTTTCTGTGGGACACCCTGAATAACACATACAAATAGTTCCACATAACAGCCATCCTATGAACATAATGGTACAGTTCATATTATTCTTTATTATTATTATTTTACACTTTATTAATAAGGACATAATATATATACAACACAGATAATTACAAATTAATATCTTAATATATAAATGTCAAAGTCACTGACTGACTGACCACTGACTGATCATCGCTCTACAGCCCAAACCGTAAGTCCTAGGAAGCTGAAATTTGGTAGGTAGCTTTGTCTTATAGTCTAGATGTGCAATAAGACGGGATTTTTCGAAATTCCCACCACAACACGCATTGGCGAAAAAGGATTTTTTGCTTTCACGGCCATGTCTCGGCCCGCAAAGCGGGCGACAGCCCGCTAGTACAATATAAGAAGAAGTAAAAAGAGAAGAAAATGAAGAAAAAATAAACACACATATGTCCTAACTAAAAGGCGGGGTTATTGCCTTTGGCAATCTCTTCCACCCAACAGTTATATAGATACGATAAAAAACACTAGACCAAGGAAGAATAAACAACAGATATATGTACAAGTACATTGTACTTATATTGCACCCGAGTTACGGCTGGATACAAGGCCCTATATTTTTTTTTGCCATCAATCGTTTCAGGCCGGAACTCGGCGCCAGCCGCGCCACAGACCTATGCTTACATCAATAAGTCCATAGTCCCACTGTAAGGGCCCCACTATACTCACATCAATAAGTCCATAGTCCCACTGTAAGGGCCCCACTATACTCACATCAAGAAGTCCATAGTCCCACTGTAAGGGCCCCTCTATACCCACATCAAGAAGTCCATGGTCCCACTGTAAGGGCCCCACTATACTCACATCAAGAAGTCCATGGTCCCACTGTAAGGGCCCCACTATACTCACATCAAGAAGTCCATAGTCCCACTGTAAGGGCCCCTCTATACCCACATCAAGAAGTCCATGGTCCCACTGTAAGGGCCCCACTATACTCACATCAAGAAGTCCATAGTCCCACTGTAAAGGCCCCACTATGCTTACATCAAGAAGTCCATAGTCCCACTGTAAGGGCCCCTCTATACTTACATCAAGAAGTCCATAGTCCCACTGTAAGGGCCCCACTATGCTTACATCAAGAAGTCCATAGTCCCACTGTAAGGGCCCCACTATGCTTACATCAAGAAGTCCATAGTCCCACTGTAAGGGCCCCACTATGCTTACATCAAGAAGTCCATAGTCCCACTGTAAGGGCCCCACTATGCTTACATCAAGAAGTCCACAGTCCCACTGTAAAGGTCCCTCTATACTCACATCAAGAAGTCCAAAGTCCCACTGTAAAGGCCCCACAGGACTTTGGGTCCGCTGTGAAGCTATTCTTGAAAACCGTTCCATAAATCTTTGACCTTTCAACCATACATTAGCGAAATGGACGGTTTAGAACAAAAAGCAACAGGTTACAGAGGGGACGATGAGTTAAAAAGAGCGCAATTCGACACTTGCGGAAATCTTTTGTTTAAAACCGATCATTTGCGACAATGAAAAAAGGTTTCAAACCATACATTTGCGACAATATATTGCAGGTATAGATTTCAATGTTTCATACAGTGTGAATCAAATTTTAGTTCGTACTGGTAGGTGTATGTTATACCTTTGATTTACGGTGTCTAGGTATCCATATTAAAAAAAAAAAACAAAATATGCGAAAAGTTGGTGGCCCTGAAAAGGGCCGTTTTAGTGTTCTATAAATATTTTTTTTGTTAGAGGAATTTTGTTGTTAGATAGGGTTAGGTAAAGTTAACAAGGTGAGATTGCACGATAGATCACTGACTTCAGTTTGTCGGGTAGGATGGTTGGGTGAGGGGCTTAGGTTAGGTTGAAATTAGCGCAGGCGGTTAGGTTGCGTAGCGACCCGGTCTAACCCTGCGCTAATTTCAACCTAACCTAAGCCCCTCACCCAAGCTATCCTAGCCGGCTAACGAAACACAACATTTAGTCTGCCATCCGTTTGTCTGACAAGGAGTCTCCTCAAATAAAATAAATTTATCTATGATGAGAGAAGGAATGCATTAAATCGGATGAATTCACATACGTCCATATTTTAGTCGACCCGGTATTTATTTGGAAATGCCGAAATGAACAAAGGAGTTAACCTGTTCCTTTGTCTGTCTGATATTGTCGCAAACGTTACAGTGAATACCTTTTTCTGTTGTCGCAAATGTCGGGTTTTTTCAGGTAAATTGTCGCAAGTGATCGGTAGCCAAAAAGAGACCTAATTGTAATTCTAATAAAGAACATGACAACATAATATCCTTTGCCCACCATACTTAGGTATCCTTTAGGTCAGGATGCTTGTTGTGTAACGGATCTAAACAAAGGTCAGTACCCTCTTCGGTCCCCACAGGAAGAAATGAATGACTGGGAAACAAGGAGTCTCATTGATTTTGTAGATGTATTACAATTACTTATGTGCCAGCCACCGTGGCGTAACGATTGTGACTATTGCCTGTAGTCCAGAGATCCTGAGTTCGATCCCCGGTCGGAGCAGACTTTAAAATTCTGTTCCCTCCGTATATGTGAGGGTGGCATTTCCGGCCCTACCCAGGCTGGGTGAGCAAAGCTAATAATATCTAAACCCTGAAATTTCTAGCCAAATTGAATTTATAGAAAACATAATATAACGTCAATTAAGTATACGAATATTGTTGACAGTGCGAAAACTATGAAAAAAGATGTTGGCGTAATTTTTCGAGTAGATATTGTTACATATACTTATCAAACTGGAAGATATCAAATGTATAAGAAGAATGTTCTTTTGTACCAAATAATTTACAACAACTGATGTTTTTTTCAACATTCACAAGATCCCGAAGTAAAGGAAATAATAAGACAGGACATAAAAAGAGCCAATCCGGGAACAAATATTTCGATACTGAGAATTGTCTTCGATAATTTCCTGATAATGTTGTCTCTTTTCACGACACTTTTCATACGATATTCTCCTCTCTCCTCTTTATGTATATCCTTCTACATAAACTCTCTCTCTTCTACTCTCTCTCTCTCTCCCTCTTATCTCTCTCCCTCCTTTTTTCTTATCTTTCTCTCCCTCTTTCGCTGTTACCATCTGCACTCCCTCTTATATTCCTATTTATCTTCCCCTTACACTTATCTCTTCTCCCTCCTTATCTTTCTCTAAGTATTTTCCCTTCTCTACGCTGATGTTTTTTTCAACATTCACAAGATCCCGAAGTAAAGGAAATAATAAGACAGGACATAAAAAGAGCCAATCCGGGAACAAATATTTCGACACTGAGAATTGTCTTCGATAATTTCCTGATAATGTCGTCTCTTTTCACGACACTTTTCATACGATATTCTCCTCTCTCCTCTTTATGTATATCCTTCTACATAAACTCTCTCTCTTCTACTCTCTCTCTCCTCCCTCTTATCTCTCTCCCTCCTTCTTTCTTATCTTTCTCTCCCTCCTTCTCTTTTACCTTCTGCACTCCCTTCTTCTCCCTCTCCCTCTCTCACTTATCCTTTCTCCCTCTTATCTTCCTATTTATGTTCCCCTCTCACTTATCTCTTCTCCCTCCTTATCTTTCTCTAAGTATTTTCCCTTCTCTACGCCTCTTTTTCTTTTCCCTTCTCTCTCCCTCTTCACTATTCTCTCTCTCTTCTCTCTCTCTCCTTCTTCTCACTCTTTCTCTTTTCTCATCTTCTCTTCTCCCCCTCTCTTCTCCCTTGCATTATTTTCGTCTGCAGACAACTACGTAAGGATATTATTTATTATCTTCGAGTGAAGTTTTCTTTCTCTTTCTTTTTTCGTTGAACACAACTATCTCCTTTTCCTTAACATTTCCTTGATCTCCTATATCTCTTTCTATATTGTATACGTCTCCTTCATAGCTTCAAGCGAATATCCCTGAGTATCTCTTCTCTACTCCTTATTACAAAATTCTAATGTATATATGGTCAAAAAGTAACAGAAAATCCAGAAATATCTAGATTTAGCCATTTTTGAACAGCGATTGTTTGTGTTATGAACCAAACAACAACAACAGTAGTACCTATAGTAATTATGGGACAATATGGTACAAGATGGGACATAATTAAATACTTTTTTTCTTCTATAAAAAGAAAACGAATTTCTTGTTTAAATTTTTGTTGCCTTTGTGAAATATGAACGATCCAATGAAGTTTTTATGTTTGCTTTAACTATCTAGGAAAGTAACAATATAAAAACCCAACATGAATTATTTATCTTAAAAAGCGCATTTCAAGGAAGCAGATAAATTATCTATAATTAAATAATAAAGAATTAGGGACCTTTATCCAACGCCGTCATTTCTTATCTTGATTGGAACGGTTCTCAAGTCATTTCTTGAACCCTTATCAACATTGGACATTGTACCATTGCAAGAGGATGAATGTTTCCTCTAGAACAAAAAGGTCTCATATATACAAGAAACTCACATAATAATTATGAGTAATCTTTGAACTATGCCAACGTAAGCACTAGTTGACAAACTAGTAATTATAGATTTTATTATATGATATCGTTGACATCCGGTTCAAGTGTTCAACTGAAAACCTGGGAACTCGAAGCACTCAAAGGTCAAGTCGATCTAAATTTTGTCCCTAAGAGTATCCCTATCTACTAACTATTATTATTATTATAAACTGGTTTAAAGTCCTACAAGAGAAGCCCAAATGTTTACACCGGTCTCTATTAGATCTATTGTGACGATCTGATGATCTAAATCCTATTATACAGGACAATTATAATAATATCGCCTTATGTATTCTGCCCGATTAGGGCTTTTAAGTCCCATTATGCCAGTAGTAAGCCCAAGACGTATTATTATGTGGTAAAAATCCCAAATGGGAGGGTAACTTGGCATGTACCGGCTGGGTTTCGAACCCGCGACCCCTTTTTTTTTTTTTTTTTTTTTTTTTTTTTTTTTTGTAGCAATGGAGACCCCGGAACCGTCACCAGACATTACTTCGGGGCTTCCTGCTATCAAGACATATTTTACAAACGGATTAGAGGTTGCACAGTAGGGTGGGCCGAAACTGGGCAAAAAAATTTTTTTTTAAGCAATTGAGGTAGGCTGAGTGAGGAATAGTTGCCAAATAGGCAAGCACTTAAATTGGTGTAGTTACAGGTCATAGTTCCAACATCTTGAGGTTCCACACTCAATTTTTTTGGTATTAAAGGAAATTTTCCTGAAAAATGTCAATCTCTCATAATTTTTTATTGAAAAAATGTTATAATTTAATATGTTTATCGTGAGAATTTTTTTAAAGGACATTGAAACATTTTTGTGTGACAAGGGAATGTTTTTGACCCAGGGCGTTCGGCCATTTTGACGATTGAACCCTGTGATTCATGGTATTTCACTGTGAATCCCATTTTCGCATCTCGTTTGGTATCCTTGTGAATTACTGGGTTTCAAGTTGAATGTGAAGAGCAAACTTGCTTGTTGTTTGTCGTACCCATTAATAATCAGTGTAGTGGTCTGGTTGGTATCAGTGTAATATGGTGTAGTAGTGATTAATGTGGGGAGCCTTCGATTTTCGGTGGGTCATAATGCCTAAGAAAATTACCCGCAGTAATTCTGCCGCCTGCCCCATCTTTGGAACGTGTGGGCGAAATTTATTTAAAGGTAATGTTTTGAAGAGTGCTTCATCACCCACTTTTTGTGGGTTAGAGAGGATCTGCGATGGAAAGGGAATGCCAAAGACCCGTCGGTGAAAGACATAAGTCAAACTGTGTCTGAAGACTTGGAGAAAATTTAGAAGGCAGCTTCCATCCCAGTAGTGAGCCACAAAGAAATTATTCGGTTGATTAGAGCCTACAATGACAAATACAAAGACATGGAAAGAGTTCCTGCATGTTATGAAAGGAAAAGGGAATTATTCTTGGCGCATGCTAGAACTACTCTGTTTGACATTGCAGTTTGTAAGTGCTTTAACTACCACGAAAGAACTTCTTTACGTCAAAGAAAACATTAAAAACCATCCCCGTGTTGTAGTGTTGCGGTGATTGTATTTTTTTAACAGGTTTTGTGCATATTCTGGTAGGCAGCAATTATTAAAAATTATTTAACTTTTCATTTGTTAATTTCTGTGGACTATTTATTTGACGCAATCCCATGATCACTTATTATTGGTTTATTGAAAGCAAAAAATGAACTAAAATAAATTTGGTCAAATAGAGATTTTTCAAGGTTTTCGAGGGTAAAATTTTCAAATGGAGTGTGGAACCTCAAGATGATGAAATTTCGATCTGAAACTTCACAGCTATTATTTTCAGCTCGTTTGACAACCACTTTTGACTCAGCTGTGTCCAATTTTTGAGATTTTTTTTTTCGGCCCACCCTATTGCACAGTGCATATTTATTTTCCGTGTGCGTGGAATCTTCCAAGACCGCTTCAGGCGCTACAGAAGATACCCTAAGCCTGACGCGGTCAAAGACGCCCCTGGATATCACCCAAGGCAGTGTGGGGTTTACATCTCCGAGCCATGTCGTAAGTCAAGCCCCTTGCCGCGGGGAGGGCGTATCGGGGAGACTGACCCGCCTATCCACACCGCAGACAGCGCGACTTATTGAGAGCTCGAAGATGCGACCCACTAAACCACCTCGGTATATCGATAATAATATCAAAGCGCTGTGCATCCACTGTGCATCCCGCGACCCCTGGAACCTCTGAATTCACAGAGTGCTGCCTTTACCAATTACCTACCGGGATAGACAATTGTGACTTTGGACTTTGTTTAAACGTAGAATTTATTTTTTAGCTAGGTCAGAAGGTTAGTATCTTAGAAACTTAGATGCCCGAGGCGACTGACTGAAATGATTTTCGAGCTGTTAAATTTTCTCTTTTGGACTTTGGTACCGACCTCAGTACCTTGAGTCCTCGACCGACAAGGCGCTGGACTTTTAATCTAGAGGTCGGTAGTTCGAGTCCTAGGTTAAGCAAGAATACACTGCCAATTATGGACACAATACTTCCTCGTGAATCGTAATCAAAATTTTCAGCTTTTATCATCGCTAGAATCAGAATTTTTAACTAAATCTCTTGTATCTCCGAAACTTCTTAATCGATTTTCTTCAAATTTGTTTCATATGGTAGAGTACCGTTTTTTCTATACTCTAGATTGTACAAAAAAATCTGTATCGGCAAGTCGTGGACAGTCTTTGTAAGGCCTTAACTATGTCTCATCTCTCAAAATATAAAAAGGAAAAAGTCTTATAATCCGTATTATTATTATGTTTGTAGGTTGGTACCAACATCAGTAGATCGATCGATAGCGCGGCGGACTCATAACACGGTGGTCGGTGGTTCAAGTCCCAAGTACATCAGCAGAATTTCACAATTACCTACTCAAACGAGTTTGGGTGGGTAATTGTGTTATCACATCGTGATTAACAATTAAGGTGCATTGAGTGGCGAGAGGTTAAGGCGCCAGTCTGATATTCCAGGTAGTGTAGGGATCCATTGGTTCAAATCCCAATCAACGCATGAATTTTTACTCATATTCTTGAGTATGACCACATAATAAGAGCACTAAGAGGGTTTGGTGGTAGCATTGACCTTGTCTGGTGGGTAATTTATTATTGATAACAAAAATATGATAACCTTTTACTTACCTTATTATTTTGTTGGTTCTCTGTTAATGTAAGTTTCCTTAAAGTAATAATTATGCTGCTGAAAATTCATTTGACCTCAAATTTGAGACAGAAAGAAAACTCTAGCCTAAAGGTTGCATGTCAGTGAAAGTCACAGCGGTCAAGCCGTGCTAGCTGCTAGTGCAGGTAATGAGACCACAGAGTTGACTTAATGGTGACACTATTTACACTGAAAGGAATTTTTCTTTGTGATTTGAATTTTAATGTCCTAATGTATGTTTATTCATTGCTGCGCGTGCGGAAACACGTGTGAGCACTATTATAAATAATAAAATTTACTTTAAAAAATATTATAAATTATAATTATCATTGTTATATCAAGCCACCAGCCGCCGTGGCGTAACGGTTGTGACTACTGCCCGTTGTCCAGATATCCCGAGTTCGATCCACGGTTGGAGCAGACTTTTCGAAGGAAATTCTGTTCCCTCCAAACACCTTTGCCTTTTCCTGCCCTACCGAGGCTGGGTGATGTTAATATGGGAATCTATCTGTTAACGTGGGAAGCTTATAGCTTCTTAGATAGCTACCTGGGAAGCTATAATTTTTTTTTTGCTATCTGTTACCGTTGAGTCACCAGTGGCGAAATTTGACTTACATATTTCCGGGGGATAAGGAAAGTCGTGTGATGTCACACCAGATTTTTTCAATTAAATTCATTAGTTATGCAAGTTATACGGACTCTTGTTAAATGGGTATCTCCCGTCAAATCATAAAATAAATAATGGTATGATACCTACCAGAGGTATGATATAGCGCCGGTCTGGTAATCAAGAGATCGCGAATTCGAATTTTTGTTCACAGAACAATACGTCTACCTACATAACTCTTCATTTAAACTTTAATAAAATTGAACCATCAATCTGTAATTTCAACCTACCCATAATTATTGTCATTTTATTCTGTAAAATAAAACCTACAACTTTAGTGCTGGAAATTGTTTCTTAAAAAATAAAAAGTGGCTGTATGGACTTATTTATAATAAATTAATATTTATGCGCTTAGAATGGAAATTCATGCAAACCGTTTTGTGTATAATTTAGGGAGTAATGGCAGTTCGATAGCCTTCTGAAATGAAATGCTAGGATCTAGTTTCATATCAGCAAAAAGACCGAAATCAAATCTCTTTGTTGCTCATCATCTTGGTCTCTTTAATTAATGATCTTCTATTTTCCTTCGATAATAATTATGTTTATTTATCAAAATTATTCATGTTTCTATCTAGGTTTGCCTCTAGTTCTCTAATATCCAGGTTCGACTGTATAGTAATATGTACAAAATAATAAAAAATAAAGTGTTTATAATGTTAAATATGTATTTGTTTTATTTTTTGAACCCTCCCATTTTTCTAGACACAGCCCTGTGGCAATGGACAGTAAAACTCTTTGTTTTGATTTGGTTCTCAACTCCCATGTTGTCATAATTATCAGCACTACTTGTGCTGTCATCATCATTACATGTTTACTCGCTGATACAACACTCTGCCAACGAGTCTGGTATTCCAAGTCCTGAGTCAGTTCTTGCACCGATCTTTGAGTCCTTATCAGTCTCATATTTTATTTCTATTTTCTAGTGGTAGGGGGGCCCTTGTTCGTGTTAGTTTTGTGAATTTAGTGATAAGTGGAGGGTCAACAAGTGCGTGCATGCTCTAACGTTTTCATTATTGTTTCGAGTGCTGTTATTAATTTTTTCTTAAAACCAGTGATTGGATGGTGTAAGACGCTCTTCTCATTTAATAATATCTTTTCTTAAACTCAGTGGTCTTAGGTTGAAGGATAGGTAAGTAATTATGATTACCTATTATTATTACTATAGAATAATATTTTAGCTCGATTTTCTTTTTTGTTTTCAAATTTACGGCTAACGCTTTAACAAGTCTTGCGCTGTGCTGGATTCTTGTGTTCATAACTTTATACACTGAGGGGCACAATCGCACAATTAGAGGAATGCAAGCTGTTTTTCACTTTAACGAAAATTATGTAACTTCTGTTGTAGATAAAAAGAGAAAGATTTACACTATACAGTATGTTTCAGAAAAGGTGGCCACCCCCTCGTAACTTTTGAACGGGACGAAATTTTTCAATTCTGTAAAGTCCTAGGTATAGAAAGTGCCCTATGGCCCATCCTGTGGTCATATTTATTTTTGGCCCCGGTCGGCCCTTCCGGCTTTTAAGCCATATTTTTTCATTTT
The DNA here is from genome assembly GCA_024516035.1 of Bactericera cockerelli. Taxonomy (NCBI): domain Eukaryota; kingdom Metazoa; phylum Arthropoda; class Insecta; order Hemiptera; family Triozidae; genus Bactericera; species Bactericera cockerelli. The sequence goes on from CM044956.1 coordinate 54,110,638, forward strand.
TCTCGCGAATTTTAAATGGAATGCTATATTTTTTATTCCTGTTAATTAAAGTCCAAGTTAGGCTGAGTATAATAAGCTTTTAAATTTTTCAAAAACCTTATCAGGGGCGGAACTAGTAGGGTGCAAGTTTCAAAATTGTTACACCCTGTATTTCAGCGTTAGTTAGATTTTTTAGTACTTTTTTTATGTTCATAGGTTCAAAATATTGTTTTACACCATATGAAATAAAAAAAATATTCTTGTTTACCTCTAATCAGGGTCATAGTAAGGTTTTTGTAAAAGTACTTTTTTTCTCACGTCAATTTTTCCGTAAATTAATGGTGTTCTCGAAATTGGCATTTTTAGAGGTGAAAGTCTGCAATGACATATGTTTTTTATGCTTGAAATCGAAAGAAAACTTAACGGAGAAGCGATTAAGATCATAAAAAAAGCCATTTAACCTGCTAGTTTTTTCACGACAGTGTCCGGTAAAGTGGGTGAATTTCGTATTGGATTTTTTTGTTGTTGAGGAAACACAATTGGCATAGAAAATAAATAATACCTAATAAGGGAATAATACTTTAATTAACATAACTAAATGCGAAATTAAAGGAAGATTATTTCTTCTAAATCAGTGCCGGATAATTTTTTTTCTCTCTCTCTCTTTCTCTCTCTCTCTCTCTCTCTCTCTCTCTCTCTCTCTCTCTCTCTTCTCCTCTTTAAAATAATTGAATTGGTTTCATTTTCACCCTCAAGAGTTAGGTACTTGACCTGGTATTTTTTTCTCTTAAATTTCGAGATAATTAGATTTTTATTTAGAGACCTGGTATTCATTACTAGCAACACCAGTATGATTTTTTTTATTTTTTGGGTTTAATATCGCGTTTCAACTGCATGGTCATATCATAACGGGGGTGTTACATTCCATTCGCAAGAAACTCACCAACCTCCTAAACACATTTATCTCACCCAGCCTGGGCTAGGCCGGAATGCAAGCATGCCAGCATCACGAAGTCTTCTCCTCGCTGGTCGTTGCTTAACTTCGGTGATCCTACAAGAATCGTTGCATTCAAAGCGCCATCGGACTGACTCCAGAATTATTGACAATGTGTTTTCTACAGAATTTACCAACTTACCAACTAAAATTGTCTCAAGAGGGGACCCCTAGGCCGACTTTAGAAGCAGCATTATCCGATAATTATTTTTGATACAACTTGAACTTTGAAAAGTGAAAAAAGAGAGAGAGAGAAAAAATATCCGGCACTGATTTAGAAGAAATAATTTTCATTTAATTTCACATTTAGTTATGTTTATTGAAGTATTATTCCCTTATTAGATATTATTTATTTTCTATGCCAATTGTGTTTCCTCAACAACAAAAAAAAAATCCAATACGAAATTCACCCACTTTACCGGACACTGTCGTGAAAAAACTAGCAGGTTAAATGGCTTTTTTTATGATCTTAATCGCTTCTCCGTTAAGTTTTCTTTCGATTTCAAGCATAAAAAACATATGTCACTGCAGACTTTCACCTCTAAAAATGCCAATTTCGAGAACACCATTAATTTACGGAAAAATTGACGTGAGAAAAAAGTACTTTTACAAAAACCTTACTATGACCCTGATTAGAAGTAAACAAGAATATTTTTTTGATTTCATATGGTGTAAAACAATATTTTGAACCTATGAACATAAAAAAAGTACTAAAAAATCTAATTAACGCTGAAATACAGGGTGTAACAATTTTGAAACTTGCACCCTACTAGCTCCGCCCCTGATAAGGTTTTTGAAAATTTTAAAAGCTCATTATACTCAGCTTAACTTGGACTTAAATTAACAAGAATAAAAAATATAGCATTCCATTTAAAATTCGCGAGAAAAATGAAAAAATATGGCCTAAAAGCCGGAAGGGTCGACCGGGGCCAAAAATAAATATGACCACAGGATGGGCCATAGGGCACTTTCTATACCTAGGACTTTACAGAATTGAAAAATTCCGTCGCGTTCAAAAGTTACGAGGGGGTGGCCACCTTTTCTGAAACATACTGTATACAAGATTTATTTAGGAATTATCACCGCAACTTCAGGAAAGAAAAATAAAAACTTACATAACACAGGATTTTAGAGGTGTATTTGGTTATTATTTTTATATTTTCCAACAAAATACAAGTAGGTACCTACCTAAAGATCTCATTTTAATATGAACTAATATACTAAAAAAAAAAAAGTCTGGCTGGGGGACTATAAACAGGGAGTAGACCAGCATTGGTTTGGTTCTGGGAGCCCTTGTTAATTATTAGCCTCCTTGTAAAGACTGGTAGAAGTGCTGAGTCATTCCTCCACTGTCTGGCTACCATCGTTCACGATGATACCACCCCATGATGATGATGATAATTTTATGAAAAGTTCTGGGCTAAATAGCTTTATTTACAAGCCTATTGTTAGATTTATAATTAAAAAAAAAAAAAAAAAAATTGAAAACTATATAAAAATCCTGTGATTTGCAAATTTTCATTTCTCTAGAGGAGTTGAGGTGATAATTCCTGGATGAATAATAATGAAAACAAATTCATTTGAAATCGATATCCACAATAAAAGTCACATATTTTTTTAGCCTCATGGAACTGTTTACATGGCATTAAATGAAAGGGGAAAACAGCTTGCATTCCTTTAATTGTGCCTCTCAGTGTATTGAAAAAAGAAGATGTTTGTGAGATTTACCCAAACATCCTTTGAATTATTTCCATCAGAAGCCTATATTCCGGACTAATTAATTGTCATGCTATTTGCCTATTTTACAGTTAATTACTTTCCTTATCTTATAATAAGGAAAGTATTGTATTCGTCGAAAATTTGACCTACCCAGCTTTTCACATTTCTGGACGAATCATGGCCTCAGGATACCAAAAAAGTTGTTTTCAGCCATTGGTCCGTGCGTCTGTCTGTCTGTGAACAGGATATCTCAAGAACGGTAAAAGCTAGAGACTTGAAATTTGGTAAACAAATTTATTTTATACACCAGACGAACCACGAAACTTTTGGTTGAAATCGCCCGCATTCTGAGGCCGCAGGGCCGCAAATATTAGCCGCAAGCGCCACTTCTTTAAATTGGTTAAAGATACAAAAAAAATTAGAGGACAACATTTTCTTAGATTAAAAAAATAATAGGGGTCTATTCTGATCATTTTTTTGATATCTTGAACTTTTTGGAACTCGGCCCCAATCTACCGGTATTTTGGGGGGGACCCGCTTTGACTAACTTTTTTTATTATTAATCCTACATGGGGGTTGTGACATATCAAATTATATGGTTTTGAAGTGCTGATTACGAATTTGGCATCGGTTTTTAGATATCTGTTACCGTTGAGTCACCAGTGGCGGAATTCGACTTCTTTTTGGGGGATAAGGAAAGTCGTGTGATGTTTACACCAGATTTTTTTTTTTTTTTTTTCATAATTCGGCACAAGCCGGCTCCCAAACCTACTTGAGGTCAAGTCCGTTCAGTTGGCCCTGCCATGACGGAATTTCGTGTTCAAACGTTAGTACTCGGTAGATCTTCTCGAGAAAAACGGAATTTTCTGTGGCAGGGTCAGTAACAGTACTAACCTACTAACGACGAACTCTCGGTACTAACGAAGATCTACCGGCTACTAACGTTTGAACACAAAATTCCGTCATGGCAGGGCCAACTTGTAAAATTGTATTTCACCCAGCCTCCGTGGTGTAATGGTTGTGACTACTGCCCGTAGTCCAGAGTTCCCGAGTTCAACTCAAGGATGGGGCAGACTTTTCGACGAAAATTCTGTTTCATCCAAACACGTGAGGCTGGCATTTCCGGCCCTACCCAGGCTGGGTGAGGTTAATGTGGGTAGCTGGTACGATTCCCAGCGAATGGAGGGTAAAACCCCCGTCCTGACTATCTCAGTTAGGACGTTAAAACCAAATAGAATCAACTGGTCACAATAGATCTAATTAGGTCGCAGTGTTAATTGTAAGGGTTTCATTGGAAACCCTACAACCAGGTCAGATAATAATAATAATAATTTCACCCATTATTTTTTTTATTAGATTATCATTCTTCTTCTATCACCTTCTTAACAGTGTATTATAATGTAATTGGGTGTATGTCAAATTTCATTGTAATTGACATACATCTGTTTTGTATTGCACTTAAAAATAAATAAATAAATTAAAAAAAAAAAAAAATTAAAAAAACTTAACGGAGCTCTTGAGGTCGCCATTTTTTCTTCGTTTCAACTAGATTGAAACATTAAAATTTATTTTGTATGTCTCATTTCACAGATCTTTCTTAAATGGACATGGAGCTACAAGATAATATGGAGGCACAGGACTTTCTAAGGAGGAGCACTCAAGGGGTTATCGTTCGTATGCGGGGGCTCCCATACAAATGCACCCCTGACGTTATTGTGAGTATTTGTCTGATATAAGTTTTATAACAACCTGTAGTTACATTTAGGTAGGTAGGTAAAATGACGATCCTACCCAAAGACTTTGATTTTATGCAATTCCAGGACTAGTTTTCACATGATTCTTATTTTAAAGGGACCCTTTAGGGCCATATAATGAAACAGGATTGAAGCCGCCTGCTTAGTCTCATTTTTTGCTATGTTGCAGGATAGTATTTTACTGTATTTTTCTTAGTTAATTTCAAAACTCATTAACATGTGTAACAGTAACTTGGCCTAGCGGTAGCATGCTTGCACTCCAGGTGACCCGGGTTCGAATCCCGGCGGGGTCGGAATTTCTTCGGCTCTGTATTTCGGATGTCGGGGCCTACCCTAGCCTCGTGATGATAATTGGGGTAGTTGTAGAGTGGGCAACGACCAGTGGCGGCATTACGAGATAGATATTGGAATATGACGGTTGGAGAAATGATGCATTACCATTAGTTCTCGTAATGTCGATGCTACCCACTAAAAATTGTGACATAATAACACAAATAACTAGCTCTTATCTTTATCAGTAACGTAACTAACAAAACTCAAAGAGAGTTTCATGCTAATTTATAATTCACGATGATGGTGAAAAACTTGAGTATGTGCGACTCAAACAATTGTATATTTTCCCTGAACATAAAGTTTGGAAATAATTATGTACGACTAGGTACATACTTTGGGTATTAACATATTTCCATAGTACCTAAATAGAAAACTATGAACAGTCAAGCCAGGCTAGCTTTCAAGGGGGTTTTTTGAGGTTTTTTTAATGTCGCTTTCAACTAAATGGTTATATCACAATGGGGATTTTATTATTATTCAACAATTTAGATCAATCTTTATTTACAATTTTTTTATATACAAGTGCAGTCAAAAGGTATAATTAATGAAAGATAAACAAAGTTTGGTCCACCAGCTTACTCGAATTAACAACTTATTTATTTATTTAAACTTTAATTTTTTATACAAAACAATCAACAATATTAACAGAGATAAAAAAAATTAACACTATTTACAAAATATAGAAAAAAATTATTTAAATTTAAATGTACAATTTGTCTTGTAATCCGGGGCAAAGTTAATGATGCCCTAGGCAATATCTGCCACTTAACTAATTAACCTCTCCCAGCCTGAGTCGGGCCGGGAATAGCCAACATTACGAGGCGAGGAGGGTTCGAATTTGAACGGTCACTCATCCAAAACCTTGCTTAAATTCAGTGAGAGAATAGGAACTGATGTACTCAACGTGCCATCGACCTTCCCACGTGTTTAATTGCTTTTAAAGAAAAAGTCCCAGTTCTCAAAATGATTGATCGCACATAGAAATATAATATATGACTCAGGACAAGCCAACTTTTAACTGCACGGACTAGAGAGTATCACTCCCCCAGCTGTAGGCATTAAAAACCAATAAATTAAAACAAATAAAATCAAGGGAGGTGCTAGTGCCTTAGATATTCACAAAGAAAAAAATAATAAAAACACTCTTTAGTGGAAGGTAACCACCAGGCGAGGTTAATGTTCAAAGCATTTTCTACCACCTAACACTCACAGTTTTAAAGAAAAATTCATGCACTGGGTGGGATTCGAACCAACGGATCCCTACGCTACCTGGATTACCAAACTAGTGCGTTAACCACTTGACTACCAGTGCACTACAAAAATGACAATTTAGACCAAAATGGAACGATACTCTTATCTGCCTTTGTTCCAGATCAAGTTTTTCAAGGACGGCGTGGACAACTCCTGCGCCGTCATGAAGGGGAGGGAAGGGATCCTGCTGGTCAAGCGGCCCAACGGCTTCGCCACGGGGGACGCCTTCGTCCTGTTTGAAAGCAGAGACGAGGCCGACAAAGCGCTGAGCAAGCACAAGCAGCTGATAGGGACTCGCTACATCGAGCTCTTCTTGACCACAGCGAGCGAGGTGTGCAGGAACCTGCAGAAAGCCATGGAGGAGACCAGAAGGAAAGCGGATCGTGGGCTGCAAGTGAGCGACTGTCTGCATGTGCGAGGATTGCCTTTTGAAACTTCGGTAAGTCGTCTTAGGTCCGCAATGTAAGTATAAGTAGTAAAATAATTCCGTGTCCGTGAGATAGGTATTGATACCTAAATCACGGTGGTGAGAGGATTATATGGACGCCCAGATCCAATGTCTAGACTCCTTTTATGTCCATTGATTAATTCTATTTGGTTTTAACGTCCTGACTTGAGGTAGACAGGATGAGGGTTTTACCCTTCTGTCCGAAAAAACTGCTCCAACCGGGAATCGAACTCGGGATCTCTGGACTACGGGCAGTAGTCATAACCATTACGCCACGGAGGCTGGAGTATAAGTAGTGCTTTATTAAGACTGTCAGCGCAAGATAGGTAGTCCTGTTATGCCGACAGTTTAACAAAGCACCTCCTTTTTTTTACTATCATTCTTATTTTTGTACCACTCTCTTAACAGTGTATTATAATGTCCTTGGTTTGTCAAATTTCATTGTAATAAATTGACATACACATCTTTTGTATTGCACTTTAAAATAAATAAATAAATAAATTAAGTTTAAATTTATTTATTTGAGTATAATTACTTAATTTATTTAAATATTATAATACAGATTTAATACAGCACAAATACGTTGAAAAAGTACTTAAGACAGTTTTAAAGTAAGGGAAATAGGAAACAAGATAAAAATAATAGTAAATACTAAAGAGTATAAAAATAAAATAGTAATGAATTAATATTACTAGTGAAAATAAACAAAAACACATTTAATCACGAATTCATGCCAGGCACAATAGTATAAGAGGTCATTAAGGAAGGGGAAGTTGAATAATAAGTATAAATTATGAAACAGGATTAGATTAATCTTGGGCTGTTTTGCCCTCAAGTCGCCCTCTATGTGGAATTCCAACCTATCATAGCGCATTTATATCAGCTGTTAGTTGGATTAACAAATCCTAGATATTTAATCCTGTTTCATAATTCCTTAAAGTCAGGCTCAAGCACAGTTTTGTAGGGGCTTAAAACTGGGCTACAATTCCGTATCCCCAACTTTCCCCATTATGCGATCCTCTTATAGGTATTACTACATAAATTAGTAAAATTTGTATGTAGCTATTATTATTATAGTATGCTTTATTAGGTAAGACAAAAATATATACAGTAAAATACAATGAAATTACAAAGAAAAATAAATAGATTGAACAAAGAAACAAGAACAAAAAAGAGAATGAAGCTAATGTCCTACCTAAAGGGTGGGGTTATTGCCTGTGGCAATCTCTTCCACCCAACCCTTGCTATGAATGTCCAGCGGAAAGATCAAGTAGTTAACATAATATTTGTGTTTAAATTAGAGTAATTATTGTGATATCACAAAACTCGAACTTTCTGAACTGAATTATTGCTGGGGTATAGATCTCCGCCAACGCGACGCCTTGTCGACGGGGACAAGCTTCTGGGATCAGTGAGAGGATCAGATGACATGAAATACTTTTTGTTTTCATATACCATGTTGAGTAATACCTGTGGCAAAGTCAATGGAACCAGTTATTTTGGAAATTAATATTACTTCCAAGTACACATAAAAACTCATGAAAACTTTTTTTATAAATTGGGCGGTAGTGATGGGAGTCTGGATGATCTTATGAAACGATGTCATTGCGGGGTACTTTTTCACTAGTAGGGATTTGAACTAGGACTGTAATTTTCACTTCACAAGAAAAGTGACTTCTCTCGGGGCGGTAACTACTGCAATCTTGGGGTGCAATAGTTTTTAAGGCTTTTCTTTGAGAAAAGATCCCCAGAAATAATTTAATAGTACATGAGAACAAAATAAATAACTTTAAAATATTATATATATTTCACAGTTCAATGAATGTCGAATACGTAATACAGTATGTTTCAGAAAAGGTGGCCACCCCCTCGTAACTTTTGAACGCGACGGAATTTTTCAATTCTGTAAAGTCCTAAGTATAGGAAGTGCCCTATGGCCCATCCTGTGGTCATATTTATTTTTGGCCCCGGTCGGCCCTTCCGGCTTTTAGGCCATATTTTTTCATTTTTCTCGCGAATTTTAAATGGAATGCTATATTTTTTATTCCTGTTAATTAAAGTCCAAGTTAGGCTGAGTATAATGAGCTTTTAAAATTTTCAAAAACCTTATCAGGGGCGGAGCTAGTAGGGTGCAAGTTTCAAAATTAATACACCCTGTATTTCAGCGTTAGTTAGATTTTTGAGTACTTTTTTTATGTTCATAGGTTCAAAATATTGTTTTACACCATATGAAATCAAAAAAATATTCTTGTTTACTTCTGATCAGGGTCATAGTAAGGTTTTTGTAAAAGTACTTTTTTTCTCACGTCAATTTTTCCGTAAATTAATGGTGTTCTCGAAATTGGCATTTTTAGAGGTGAAAGTCTGCAGTGACATATGTTTTTTATGCTTGAAATCGAAAGAAAACTTAACGGAGAAGCGATTAAGATCATAAAAAAAGCCATTTAACCTGCTAGTTTTTTCACGACAGTGTCCGGTAAAGTGGGTGAATTTCGTATTGGATTTTTTTTGTTGTTGAGGAAATACAATTGGCATAGAAAATAAATAATATCTAATAAGGGAATAATACTTCAATAAACATAACTAAATGCGAAATTAAATGAAAATTATTTCTTCTAAATCAGTGCCGGATATTTTTTTTTTTTTTCTCTCTCTCTCTTTTTTTCACTTTTCAAAGTTCAAGTTGTATCAAAAATAATTATCGGATAATGCTGCTTCTAAAGTCGGCCTAGGGGTCCCCTCTTGAGACAATTTTAGTTGGTAAGTTGGTAAAATCTGTAGAAAACACATTGTCAATAATTCTGGAGTCAGTCCGATGGCGCTTTGAATGCAACGATTCTTGTAGGATCACCGAAGTTAAGCAACGTCCAGCGAGGAGAAGACTTCGTGATGCTGGCATTCCGGCCTAACCCAGGCTGGGTGAGATAAATGTGTTTAGGAGGTTGGTGAGTTTCTTGCGAATGGAATGTAACACCCCCATTATGATATGACCATGCAGTTGAAACGCGATATTAAACCCAAATTTAAAAAAAAATCTTACTGGTGTTGCTAGTAATGAATACCAAGTCTCTAAATAAAAATCTAATTATCTCGAAATTTAAGAGAAAAAAATACCAGGTCAAGTACCAAACTCTTGAGGGTGAAAATTAAACCAATTCAATTATTTTAAAGAGGAGAAGAGAGAGAGAGAGAGAGAGAGAGAGAGAAAGAGAGAGAGAAAAAAAAATATCCGGCACTGTTTTAAAAGAAATAATTTTGATTTAATTTCGCATTTAATTATGTTAATTGAAGTATTATTCCCTTATTAGGTATTATTTATTTTCTATGCCAAGAGTGTTTCCTCAACAAAAAAAAATCCAATACGAAATTCACACACTTTACCGGACACTGTCGTGAAAAAACTAGCAGGTTAAATGGCTTTTTTTATGATCTTAATCGCTTCTCCGTTAAGTTTTCTTTCGATTTCAAGCATAAAAAACATATGTCACTGCAGACTTTCACCTCTAAAAATGCCAATTTCGAGAACACCATTAATTTACGGAAAAATTGACGTGAGAAAAAAAGTACTTTTACAAAAACCTTACTATGACCCTGACTAGAAGTAAACAAGAATGTTTTTTTGATGTCATATGGTGTAAAACAATATTTTGAACCTATGAACATAAAAAAAGTACTCAAAAATCTAACGAACGCTGAAATACAGGGTGTAACAATTTTGAAACTTGCACCCTACTAGCTCCGCCCCTGATAAGGTTTTTGAAAATTTTAAAAGCTCATTATACTCAGCCTAACTTGGACTTTAATTAACAGGAATAAAAAATATAGCATTCCATTTAAAATTCGCGAGAAAAATGAAAAAATATGGCCTAAAAGCCGGAAGGGCCGACCGGGGCCAAAAATAAATATGACCACAGGATGGGCCATAGGGCACTTCCTATACCTAGGACTTTACAGAATTGAAAAATTCCGTCGCGTTCAAAAGTTACGAGGGGGTGGCCACCTTTTCTGAAACATACTGTATACAGGGTCTTCATAAAGTCTCACCCAGGCCTAGGTTTCTCGAAAACGACTCAGAATATCAAAAACCGCAAAAACCCGTATTCCTTTATATTTAGGGGGATTGATTTTCAGCCAATTTTTTTTTGTCTACACGGCCCCAGTCAGGCTGGGCATGGACCTAGTTGTACCACACTTATTAACAAGAAAAATTTTCTCCATAATTTACGGTTAACGAGTTATAGGTCAAAATATATGGATATTACGCAGGACGTCCGACCCTGTATCTCGAGAACGGTTAGTTGTACCACACTGAAATTTATTGTAATGAACTTCTTTCAATAAGACCTTTAAAACAATATGCCACAAGACATACCATTCTATTTAAGATTTTAAAGTTGGTCCATGCCCAGATTGCCCAGCCTGACTGGGGCCGTGTAGGCAAAAAAAATTTGGCTGAAAATCAATCCCCCTAGATATAAAGGAATACGGGTTTTTGCGTTTTTTGATATTCTGAGTCGTTTTCGAGAAACCTAGGCCTGGGTGAGACTTTATGAAGACACTTTATATGTGTTTATATTCTACTCCAATTATTATTTTATTTATTCTTGTTTGTGTTTTAGGTGGATCCCATCCTAGAAATGCTCGGACCATTCGCCAGTAACGTTGTGGCGCAAGGAATTCATGAAGTATACGACTCTCAGGTATAATTCATGAAGTATACGACTCTCAGGTATAATTCATGAAGTATACGACTCTCAGGTATAATTCATGAAGTATACGACTCTCAGGTATAATTCATGAAGTATACGACTCTCAGGTATAATTCATGAAGTATACGACTCTCAGGTATAATTCATGAAGTATACGACTCTCAGGTATAATTCATGAAGTATACGACTCTCAGGTATAATTCATGAAGTATACGACTCTCAGGTATAATTCATGAAGTATACGACTCTCAGGTATAATTCATGAAGTATACGACTCTCAGGTATAATTCATGAAGTATACGACTCTCAGGTATAATTCATGAAGTATACGACTCTCAGGTATAATTCATGAAGTATACGACTCTCAGGTATAATTCATGAAGTATTCGACTCTCAGGTATAATTCATGAAGTATACGACTCTCAGGTATAATTCATGAAGTATACGACTCTCAGGTATAATTCATGAAGTATACGACTCTCAGGTATAATTCATGAAGTATACGACTCTCAGGTATAATTCATGAAGTATACGACTCTCAGGTATTGAATCTGAATCAACTTCATTTAGACATACAATTCATAACTAGGAATGCCTGGATACTTGTCGTCCATGGCTCATGTTTCGCGTAACAAGAATATACACAGCTGATTTCAAGTAGTCGAAATTTGATACAAAGCCTTATGAAAGGATTTAAAAATAATTGAAAAAAACATTTAACAATCCATTTGGTCACTTGTTCTTCATCTCTAACTAATAATTAAAACTTGAATTTTGGTACATTTAGGCAAACTTTAGTAAAAAAAATCGTTCGCTAATCTCCGCCTGAGAGTGACCCAGAAACTCTTGGTTCACATTTGATGGTCCCAAGCCCAGGGAAAGCAGGAGGGTTACACGTGAGGCTAGTCACCTTACCTCCCAGTAGAGTAACAACGTACTGCAAAGCCCATAAACACACCTCGGAAATTCAGACTATCTAATACAGGACAGAATGAGAAGCCAAGCCCCACATGAGGTTGGTTGTAGCACTGTCTAGTAAGTCATTTGTGTTAATCACTTTCGTGATGTCCCAACTACTCAAACTCGCCTTACTAAATATTCGCTCAACTTGGGACTTGAATCGACTTCTATTTTAGAAGTCCGCCGCCTTATCGATCAAGCGACTGAGGTAGATCGAACTTTTATGACTCATGTTGCAGGGTCTTCGGTCCGACGAGGCGTTCATCCAGATGGACAGCGAGGGCAGCGCTCTGCAAGCAGCCCAGCTCCTCCTCGCCAGCTTCCCCCCCCACCTCCTCGTCCAGGTGGTCCCCCGCAGTGTCCTCCACCACGGGGTCCTGGCCCACACCAAGCAAGCTAGTCCAGTGCCACAGCTCCCGCCCGCACCCCGGGCCAACCACAACATACAGAATAGCTCCTTCAACCCTCTACTCATCGATGTCTCGTCCCCCTCAAACCCAGCTTTTAACCCTCTGCTTAAGTTCCTCCCGCCTGGCATGCTGCCACCGTATCAGAATATGTTCACCCCCATCACACAAGGTCTCTCGCATTTGAATCCCTTGGCAAATGCGTATCTCCCGCACGCTGTATCCGCTACTCCCACAATACCTGCGATTCCTCAAAGCCATCTGGCTCAACCGATCTCCACGACTCTGTCTCATGTATCACTGCCCTCACATGTGTCTCTTCCATCCCATGTATCACTGCCCTCCCATGTGTCTCTTCCATCCCATGTATCACTGCCCTCACATGTGTCACTTCCATCCCATGTATCACTGCCCTCCCATGTGTCTCTTCCATCCCATGTATCACTGCCCTCCCATGATTCACTCCCCCCTCATGTATCACTGGCCTCTAGCGTTCATACGCATCAGCTTCCTAACCACCTTAATGCCCAGTCTCCCATATACTTTTTCAACTCGCCTACAATTCAGATGGCACAACACCAAGTCCTCCCCGAGTTTTCCCTGCCTCCCATTTACGAAAACGCGCTGCTCTTTGGTGATCCAAATACTCAACTGGAAAACATTCAGAATATGCATAGGATTAGTAGCAAGAGATCTTGGAGCCAAGCTTTTCCAGGTGTACATGACGACTTCCTGACACCAAAGACAAGGACTCCCAACGCTAATCATGCTTATTATTCACTCTACAGCTCTCCCTCCCCCAGCACAAGTCTCTGTTCAAGCTCAGGCACTGTCCTGCACTCTGATCAAGTGCTGTAGTCATCACTAGCATCTCCTCAATCTCAAGAGTTCCTACACTCTGATCAGGTGCTGTAGTGATCACTAGTCTCTCCTCAACCTCAGGCACTGTCCTGCACTCTGATCAGGTGCTGTAGTGATCACTAGTCTCTCCTCAACCTCAGGCACTGTCCTGCACTCTGATCAGGTGCTGTAGTGATCACTAGTCTTTCCTCAACCTCAGCCACTGTCCTGCACTCTGATCAGGTGCTGTAGTGATCACTAGCCTCTCCTCAAACTCTGGTACTGTCCTGCACTCTGATCAGGTGCTGTAGTGATCACTAGTCTCTCCTCAAACTCTGGTACTGTCCTGCACTCTGATCAGGTGCTGTAGTGATCACTAGTCTCTCCTCAAGCTCAGGCACTGTCCTGCACTCTGATCAGGTGCTGTAGTGATCACTAGTCTCTCCTCAAGCTCAGGCACTGTCCTGCACTCTGATCAGGTGCTGTAGTGATCACTAGCCTCTCCTCAACCTCAGGCACTGTCCTGCACTCTGATCAGGTGCTGTAGTGATCACTAGTCTTTCCTCAACCTCAGGCACTGTCCTGCACTCTGATCAGGTGCTGTAGTGATCACTAGCCTCTCCTCAACCTCAGGCACTGTCCTCCACTCTGATCAGGTGCTGTAGTGATCACAAGTCTCTCCTCAAGCTCAGGCACTGTCCTGCACTCTGATCAGGTGCTGTAGTGATCACTAGCCTCTCCTCTGTTAATTTTATTATTCTAACTCATAAATACACCTCTCGCAAGCCGGATTACCAGATTAGCGCTTTAAACACTCGACTATCAAAACATGCTGGAAGCTAAGGTCAACAATGTCCCTACTTTGACTTAGCTACCTCATGAGTTAAACAGAAAGTATGAACAACAATCTCAAAAAGCAAGACGAAATAGCAAAACAAACAGAAGCTGAAGATGCTGTTGAGAAATACGGAGGAGGAGGAGGAGAAGGGGAAGGTGGATGTGGAGGATAATGTAAAATTGGAGAAGGAGGGCAAGGTGGATGTGGAGGAGAATGTGGAATTTGAGGAGAAGGGGAATGTGGATGTGAAGGAGAAGGGAAAGTTGAATGTGGAAGAGAAGAGCAAGTTAGATGTGAATATGGAGCGGAAGTGGATGTGGAAGAAAAGGGGAAGGTGGATATGGAGGATAATGTGAAATTGGAGGAGAAGGGGAAGGTGGAGGAGAAGGGAAAGTTAGATGTGAATGTAGAGCGGAAGTGGATGTGGAGGAGAAGGGGAAGGTGGAGGCAAGGGAAGAGTCAAGATGAATAAGATGTGAAGAAGAAGGAGAAGGAGGAGAGAGAATTTCAAGAAACTGATACTGTGTATATTTTTGTTTCATTATGTTTTTTTCTCACCCCTCTCCCTCCCTCTTTATTAATTTATCTCCTTCTCTCAACCCAGTCTTTCTCATTCTTATAACTTTCCAGCAAACTTCGCAACTTTTTCTTTATTCTAAACACAAGAGAAAGTAACTTCTTATTTGCTCAGTGTCAGGACGAGTACCTTGGAACCTGGTTGAATGGCCCTTGTACTGGGAGCCAATAGTTTAAAATCCAGTCGAAACAACGTAAAAAAATGTTTGAGATTTTAAAAATGTGGTTCTCTATTATGTAGCAAATCAATTTTTGTAAAACGGTTGGAAAAATGATAAAAAAACAAGTGTTGAGGATTTATTTAAGTTTTATTTTTGACATTTTCATGTCTTTGCTCTGGCACATAACCAAAATTATGTGACGAAATTATGTAACGAAATTATGTAACGAAATTATGTAACGAAATTATGTAACGATATTATGTAACGAAATATTGAATTGTAAAGGGAGAGAAGAGGGAAAGTGTGTGTCATGCGCACAATGGCGAAGTATTGAATTGTAGAGGGAGAGAAGAGAGAAGGTATGTGTCATGCGCACAATACGAAATTTGGTCAGTTGGGTTTTGGACCTTGAATAGTAAAGATGAAAATGTCCCAATGGTTGCAGACTCGTATGCAAGCGTTTTATATACAGGTGCAGTCAAAAGGTATAATGAATTAAATATAAACAAAGTTTGATCAAGGGTGGTGAATTGGTGATAATGCCTTTGGCATTCTCTTCCATCATTTATTTTTATTAACTCACCGCCATCATTTTGTATGACTTGGATTTATCCTAACCCATAGAGATAGCCTATGCTTATTTATAATATCAACAGTACTGAAGTCATTTTCTTCTTCCTTTGCCGCGCCGCGCGCCGTTGAGGTATAGAATATAGAAGAATTGTTTTCGGTCGCATTTTCCGAAATGGAGCTGATAACATTTCTGGACGAATTATTTTTGTAGATACTCGTACATATTTAAAAACTGCAGTTTGTCGAACATGGATAAATCCAATCGCCAGAACTCACCTTTTCATTCCTCTCATCTAGGTATTTCTTCCGATGATTTTCCAATATTAGAAATCGGAAGTATTGTGTTCGTTTTTGTATACAAAAAAAAAAAAATTCTCTTAGTTGGATCCCAATCATTTTACTTATCTGGATATCAGAGAAATAATGATCAATTCATACCATAAGTGAAAATTCGTTTAGTTTTCATTTTCACGTAATATTAAATTTGTATTGTAAATATAATTTGATTTTATACTTTTGTAAAATGAAAAAAAAAAACACTGTTTTGTTTTCTTATCTATGTATGTATATTTTAGTCCATTTTTATAAGGAGCAATGGTTTAGCAGTTTTTTTTTAATTATTAATTTGGGTTTCACGTCGCTTTCAACTACATGGTCATATCACGACGGGGGTGTTACCCTGCCACCCACATTAACCTCACCCAGCCTGGGTTAAGCCGGAATGCCAGCATTACGAAGTCTTCACCTCGCTGGTCGTTGCTTAACTGCGGTGATCCTACGAGAACCTATGTATTCAACAAGTCATTGATACTAGCTGCAGTTATTTTTGGTTCCTCAGACCTTTCTCAGGAACCTTTGAACATCATAATCGCTCCTTAACCTACGTCGCGCGCCGGTGGTGTTACCTAACCCTCCAGTTCGATTTGCCTCATTACCACATCAGATAACACTCATGAGTATTTATGAGTTCGTGTCCTCTTATTCTATGTGGTATGGTGTGAACTGAGAATGTATTCTGGAATGCTATGTATTTTGCTGTATTACATTTACTAACCGTTACCCTTGTCAAAATGGTAAGTACAAAAAGATATAATAATAATACTTGCTGTTACCCTTGTCAAAATGGTAAGTACAAAAAGATATAATAATAATACTCTTTAGTGGAAGGTAGCCACCAGGCGAGGTTAAAGCTCAAAGTATTTTCTACCACCTAACCCTCAGAGTCTTATTATTATGTCGCCACAAACAGGCGTGGCCGGAGCTCAGGATCTGCGGAACTCCAGCACCCCCAGACTAAAACGAGAAATTTTTATCAAGTCCTATAGCTCTTTTACAATGAAAATCATCACACACTTCTAGAATAATTAATGCATAATCATTATGATTGGCATGGTAAACAAACTTAAAATCTTTAGATATTGAAACAGCGACTCTATAGATCCCTTCTGGGATCTATTAGTCTTCTGGTTTATCTGACAGCAGGACAGCACCCCCAGACCATTTCCCCACGCGCCTGGTCACAAACTCAAATGAGGAAAAATTCATACATTGCGTGGGATATGAAATTACCAAAGATAAAATTATAACAACTGATCACATACAAGGGATGAAAATCAATTTTTGACCCAAATGATAGACCCCCAATTCACATCCCAATAATCTATACTGACCACTGACTAACAGACCTACCCTAACATCAGTCATTGTCCATTTATGTCAAATCGTGAGGCAAAACTAAATGGATGTACATGTTTAAAAAAAATCAAAGTATAATATTATCCAGTAAGGCTAGTATCGTATCAGTAAACGCATATGGCTCAGTCGTCAGACTTGCAAAGTGTAGTTCAGTAGTTCGAGTCTCAAGCCAGGTGTCTTTAATTAAGCTGGGTTAATGGGTTTCAGTTCCTCCGTGGCGTAACGGTTGTGACTACTGCCCGTAGTCCAGAGATCTTAAGTTCGATCCCCGGTCGGAGCAGACTTTTCACACAGAAAATTCTGTTCCCTCCGTACACGTGAGGCTGGCATTTCCGGCCCTACCCAGGCTGGGTGAGGTTAATGTAGGTAGCTGGTACGATTCCCAGCGAATGGAGGGTAAAACCCCCGTCCTAATCCTGGACGTTAAATCAAATAGAATCGTTGGCGTTAGGAAGGGCATCCAGTCATAAAAAAATGTGCCAAAACCAACCAACCTCAGCCATGAGGTTGAACAACGTCGACCCTGCTTGAGCGGGCTAACACAGAGTAAAAGAAGAAGAATGGGTTTGAGTTCCTGTGATTAAAACAAACATCAAAACTACAGACCTATTTGATGATGATCAAAGAGGTGATACCTATTAAATTGTTAAAATAGTACTCGTGCTCATGAAGTGATAAGACAGTGTGATGTGAACACTGTGAATATTTAGCGCCATCTATCGGATAACAGTAACACTTGGTGGAATGACGTATCACGGTATAGAACAAAATATTTTGTTGTGTGTTTTGTACTTTCCTCCATTTTCTCAATACTTCGCGTTACTTAAGCCGTGTTTTTCTTTTGGATAGGTAATAAAATTCCTGGTTCACTTTTTTGCAAATAGTTCCATTTTCTTCCAAGTTTAGCTTCCCCACTATTCGTACCTACATTTAATGATAAACAGTAGAAAACTGAAAATTTGACCTATAAAAAAACTGGAAGCAAGAATTTTATAAATCCATTTTGGTTAACCAAACTGGAAGAAGATTTTTCCTCTTCCAAAAGAAAAATCACTTTCTTCCAGTTCGTCCATTCTATTTGAATCCACATTTGTTAGAAAGAAAAATACTGCTCTGTTTTCTATTGCGTGTTTAATAGTCGATGCATAGATAAATGATTTTTCTTTTGTACAGAAAATTGCTCGACCAGAGATTTAACCTCGCGACCACTGGGCCAATAGTATTAGTCACACATGAAAACTGCGCCCAGGACGATATAATAAAAACATGAAATTTGAAAACACTAAACTGACTAAATTCATTAATGCACTGATATCTCTGGAATAATTAACTTTTTCAATCGTATTCCATTTGTTTACAAAATATATTTCCTATAGGTAATAGTAAATTTAGTACGGTACACCCGTTTTCAATAAATTAAAGTTAAAAACTAAAACTGTGAAGAAGACGGAAAACTAACACCTACAATTTGCCAGCATCGATGTCGCGTTGAATGCACCGGTTCACCGAAGTTAAGCAACGTTCAGGGAGATGAAGACTTCGTGATGCTGGCATTCCGGACACACCCAGGCTAGGTTAGGTTAATGTGGGTAGCAGGTTTGTGATTTTCCTGCGAATGCATGGTAACACCCCTGGTCCCCTCTCGTGATATGACCATGCAGTTGAAAGCAACGTTAAACCCAAATTAAAAAAGCTAAAAATTGAATGTTCCCTTGTACTCTTGTCTCTTGAAAAAAACAACCTACCCAAGTACCCAGTTTCCATCGTGTACTCTGTTTTGTTACCTGTAGGCTGTAGACCTGTGCACTTCATTTTGATTTCAATTTCCTCACGCAAATTAAAATGTTTTCGAGAACCACAGTCCCCATGTTATAGTACCTGCCTCAGCATTCAGTACTCTCCCTCCCCAAGTTTAGTGTCCTTCCCATTTCCTCCCTCACTCATTTAACCTGTACAGCTGTACACACCCAACCTTGCTCCCTTTCGCTACCTCTCCTTGTCAATTTATACACTGATGGCTACCGCTTTCATTATTTCTTTCTCTTTCCTTTTTTCCTTCATTGTCTCATTCTCTATCTCTATTTAGAGAATGAGACAGACAATGTGACTCTATTTCCTTTTTTAATTCTCCTCCTTCTGTTTTTTTTTCTTTATGCTGCTCTTCGTATTTCTCTTTTGTCTTTCCCTTTCATTTTTCTTTCTACTTTCCTTTCGTTTTTTTGTGTAATCTGTTGTCCCTTCTCCTTCTTTTCTTTTTTCTCTCACACCTCTCTCTTCAGATCTGTTGATCACATCAATTCCTGAAACACGCTCTACGAAATTTTCAATTAACTTGTGACTTCAACCACTAACCGGAACCTCCAAGTTACAAGTCCGCCACCTTATTGATGAAACTATTGATCAAATTTAGCAAAAATTGGAAAAATGAACTTTATTTGGAAGCGCCATACCTCGATAAACGTAGATATTGATTTACACAAAATACATGTTTGAATACTTTTTCTTGATAGAAATTTACCGCTCTGCAAAGATGAATAGATCAACTTATGCCGTAATACGTAGGTGAAAATTATGAGGAAAAATCAGCTGTGGAAGTCGATTTTTTTTCATGAACTTCCGACCTTTTTCCATCTAAAACTATCTGTCGACTGGTCTATTATCTTGTGTAATGAAATGTCTAATGCTGAGTCCACACAGGTGCAACATGCAACATGAATTCACTCTGTGTGGACGACTTCTGAACAAGAACATGAATGTTCAAAAATTATCCATGAGGATGTCGGTTTTCTACCGAACATCTTTGATCTTTGTTGCTATGTTGCACGTGTGTGGACGGCACCTGAACATAGAAACAGAATGGATCACTGATGAACACGAACTGCAACACGTTCCTGCAACAGTGTTCCAATTACCACACACATGTTGCAGCAACGTTTTACATGTTGCACCTGTTTTAGGGTATTACGAGGGTATTTTAGGGTAGGTATTCAAACCCTTTTAAAAGAACAAGTTGTAAAAACATCCCAAACTTTCATCCAACTAATAATAATGATATCGCCTTATTTATACTGCCTGATTAGGACTATTACGTCCCATTATTCCAGCAGTAAGCCCAAGACGTATTATTACGTTTTAAAAATACCAAATGTGAGGATAACTTGTAATGTCCCGGCTGTGTTTCGAACCCACGACCTCTGGAATTAATAAATGATATAGGAACATTAATTTATGTAAAGGACAAACAAACAGACAGGTAAAGAAGATGGTTAAACTAATTGAACTTATAAAAATTCTGTTGCATCGATTTCTGTGCAAGAAAACTATCATTGGTTGTAAAGAAAACATAGCATGCATTGGTAGTCAATTGGTTAACGCGTTAGAATGGTAATCTAGGTAGCGGAGGGGTCCGTTGTTTCAAATCCCACCCAATGCATGAATTTTTCCTCATTTATTTAAGAATATAACCATAGCATAGGTGGTAGAAAATGATTGTAACATGAACCTCGCCTGATTCCACTAAAGAGTATTATTGTTATCATTTACATTTACAAGAAAGAACCATCCGATCTGTTGCGCAGAAATGGAGCCGTAAAACATCCAGTGAGACAAAAAACAAATAAGTGTGTATAATAAAAGTGAATAAGAAATGGAAGAAAACCAAGCAAAAAATATGGAGGGTTGTATTTTTCTGTAGGGAAATTTTATTTTCACTTGATGAAAAATGCGGCAAAAAAAAGTTTTTATTAGTTTTCTTATTGGAAAATTTATCTTTTGTTCTGCTTGTTTGTTAGATATAGGAATCTCAGTAGGTAGATATCAGTCTCCAGCGTTTCATTGTTTATATCACAAAACTTGCTATGAAAAATATTTTGTTATGAAAATTACTTGAAAGTTTTGGTTTACCTATAGTTTATGTCCCTCATACACCTTGATGGACAGAATACAGTGACCTATATCTTATATGAATACAGGGTGGTTCAGATGGTAAATCTAAAAAAAATACGGACAACGGCCTGTACATAGATGATAAATTCGATCATTATCGGTCGATCTCTTGTATTTTCTCTTGTATTAAGAGTTGGGTGGAAGGGATTGCCATAGGCAATAAGCCCGCCAAAAACAGACAATTTTTTGTACTTAAAAGTAAAAACCCTGTATGTATGGGAATGTTTTTTTTTTGGAAATGGCCGTTATGGCCTATGGATATCATCTGTAAACAGTAACCACTGTCCATATCTATGTTTCGGGACCACCCTGTCTGTATAATAGCTATACATTTCTTCCATACTAGATACCTACTATACACTATACAGAACTACAGACAGATAAACTATACTTATCAATATAGTTACCGTCATTTTTTTTTTTTTTTTTTTTACTGTAACATAAATTTTTATTTTATTTATATAATGTTTATTTATTTATTTATTTATTTATTGTTACCGTCATTGGACCCACTGGCGGCTTTGATGATTCGTGTCATATCCTCGCCACAAAAATGAGGTCTATTGAATTAATTTATTTACAGACACACACACACTAATTTTGACTTACCATAGGTAATATCGTGTGTCACCGTCTCCATAATGGCGCGGGGTGGTCGGAACTCATCGGCTATCTCCGGCTTGCCCTGGCTAGGGCAGGTCTCCGGGTGCCGAATAACTGACGAGCTTGTTGAAACAGGTTCTGTCTCCGCCAGCTTCGATGCCGGCACATCTTCGGCCATCTTTATCTCTTTGGACCTCTCCCGAATTTGGCGCCAAAAAGCCCGTACACTTCAATTTTGCACCAAGAGGAAAAAAAAAAGGTTTTTTAGTTTAGTTGATATGTTTTTATATCTGGTTTCACAAACTTTTATCTTGCAGTTAGATCCAGTTACAATGCCTCTAAAAAAGTCTTTATTTTTAATCAAATGCATTCACATTACACTTTTCATTAGAACCGTTATATGAATGATGGTTGCAAAAACTTGCATGGTTGCAATATTTTTCTGTTCTTTGAAAGGTAAGAAAGGGATTATGTGTGATTGTTACAATGTTACAATGCCTCTAAGTTACAATGCCTCTAAAAAAGTCTTTATTTTTAATCAAATGCATTCAGATTAAACTTTTCATTAGAACCGTTCAGTTAACCCTATCAGTCATTAATTGGTACTGTTACCATGTACTGTACCCGTATGTACAAAATGTTCGATTTTGCGGAATGTCTACTTTCAACTTCTTAAAATAATCTATCAATATCAGTCAAAGTTTATATGAATGATGGTTGCAAAAACTTGCATGGTTGCAATATTTTTCTCTTGTTTGAAAGGTAAGAAAAATGATTATGTGTGATTGCATATTTTCTTTAAAAAAACTATTAGCTTTAAGTAAACTGATATATTACGTAGGGAGGGGTATTTGATTTTAGCTTTAGAATTTCGAATCGCAAAAGTGTACTTTCTTATTTACTGTAGATTCTTGAAAGAAAAACGAAGTACAATCAATTTATTAATTTATCACTGCGAATTTTATTTAATTGAAGTTAAATGTATAATATTGGATTCAGGTAGGTAAGTTATTACTATGTATGTACGAGTATATACCTTATACCTTGGTACTGGGTATTGATTACCTGTGTTCAAATAAAAGTCTCGAAAGTTACCTAGGTGTCCAAACACTCCAAAGTTTTGTAAAGTTCACTGTAGATAGATATTAAGGATATAGTTTTCAAGTTTTATAAAAATTGTTCTTGGAGGTAAATCTAAAAGTTCTCAAAAGTTCACCTCTCATCTTTCAGTTTTTCTTTTATAAATGTCACACACGAGGAGAGGAAACGTTTTCGAAAGCTCCAGGTACAATTGTGAATTTGGCGATTTTTTTTTTTCAGATATAATTTTAGTGAATGTAACTTTTAGTAAACTAAGGGGTTGCCGTTAGAACAGTCCCTTGATTCCAACCGACCTCAGTAGCTTGATTGATTAGGCGGTGGACTTGTAATCAGGAGGTCGGTGGTTCAAGTCCCAAGTTGAGAAAATATTTAGTAAAGCGAGTTTGAGTTGTTGTGATTTCACGATAGTGGTTAGCACAAATATGATAACTTTTTTCAGTTCCTCGATTCCGTTTGTCTGATGCTCTAGTAAGAAACCATAGCTGCGACTGAGATAGGTATTTCTGGAAAAAGAAAATGAGAGAAACCAGATCAGACGGGAAATGCGATATTACTACTCAGTTTGTTTTATCCCCTCATTTTATAGGGCTAATACCAGTCACACTTCTTTGAATAACAGGCGATCAAAAAACATCAACAAAAAAGTTTGATAATTTTCCTCAATATTTTTTTTTTGATATAGTGGAGAGATGATCAATAATTAATGTTTTATCTCTCTCAAGTCATTATAAATGTACCTATTATTTATGGCTAATAAGGTTTTTTTAAAGTTATCATATTTGTGTTAATCACTTTCGTGATATCTCAGACTCGCTTTACTAAATCGATGCTGAAACCGAGACTTGAACCACCGACCTCCAGGTTACAATCAAGCTACTTGCCTCATCGATCAGGCTACTGAGGTCGGTACGTATTGATAATAATAATGTAACGTAACTAATAGGAAGATATTCGTCCATATTGGCAAAGTTTCAGTACCTGATTATCCTATTCCTTCTACAGGAGGAAGCAACAATTTGGTGGATTATATTTGCGTATTAAATTTCATCTTCCCGACAGCCACTGGCTCAGGGAGAAGTGGGAGAGAGCTCCTCTGTGGGCAGTTCAGAGGAGGGGGAGGTTGGGATGGGTGCGAGTATGTGGGGGAGGGGGGGTGAGAGGGGGTGGATAGGGGGGTGAGGGTTGAGAGTGGTGAGTGAGAATTGGGAGGGAGTCTGACAGTTAGAAGGATATGCAATGGTTTGGATGGTCGAGGAGGTGAGGGGGGACGGGGGGGGGTGGATAAGGGGGTGAGAGGGGGTAGGGGTAGATAGTGGTGAGTGAGAATTGTGAGGAAGTAGGAGAAGGATCGAGATGTAGTGGTTTGGATGGTCAAGGAGGTGAGGGAGGAGGAGGGGGGGGTGGGAGGGGGTGAGAGTTGAGTGTAAGATTTGGGAGGATTGTATAAGGAGACGAGGGTGTTGGGAGGGGTTGTGAAGGATGGGAGGGGAAGTGAGAGTTAGAAGAATGGATGTGGGGAGGTGGGGGCTGAGTATGGAAACGAGGGTGGTGGGGAGGTGGGGCGGGGGAGGGGGGGTGAGAAGGACGTGAAGAGGGAGAAGGGCACAGACAGAGGATGGCGTCAAGCTTCTATATTTTCTTTTGTCTAGCAGTGGTGTGGAGAGGGAATGTTGTCATAAAGTTTACAGCCTAGTTAGTTAAAAGGTCTCTGAGGGGCTTGAATGTCTAGGTAGCGGGTAGAGAGTTTGATTCCCACAACCGAAAAATATATCTGAAAGTAATTGAAAAGTGCATTCACTGGCTTTGTTATCCTTTCTGTTTTTTATTTGGTTTCAACAACATGGTCAAGCCCCTATGCCTCTCGCACGCTGGACGTTGCTAACCTTCAGTGATCGGATGTTTTTTTTCTTTAATTATAATAACTTGGGTTTTGTTTAAACCAATACTGATGTCATAAAAGTAAAATTATTCCTAACGCGGCATTATTATAATTATTATAGACTGGTTGGAGTTCCACAAGAGAAGCACCAATTATCACACCGAACTCTCTTTAGATCATTTGATTCTATTGGTCTTAACGTCCTGATTTGAAGTAGTCAGGACGGGGGTGTTACCCTCCATTCGCTGGGGGAATCGTATACCAGCTATCCACATTAACCCAGCCTGGGTGGGGCCAGAAATGCCATCAGCCTCACGTGTTTGGAGGAAACAAAATTATTCAGTTCACAGGTGTAACCTTCAACCCCATTGTGTGGAAGAGGCCTAACCTTTAACGGGCCCTTTAAATAAATTTAATCTACGTATGGTAATATAAACAATCCCAAGTTCACAAGACCAATATTCTGTCAGGACCAATATTCTGTAGAGCACATAAAATATGTGGATAATAACTGAAATAAAATTGTAAGCTACCACGACATCCCTATTCGCCACTACTTAGAAGTGTTCAAGAGATAATTACCATCTCGGATAATACCGATTGTGTCGACACATTTTACAAAGCTTCGGATATTCCCTTGAATGAGATTAATTAAAAGATGATATCCGCTTTGGCTTTTTCTAGCTTGGTCTAGATTCTAGAAGGACAGTTGTCCTTCTCTAATTATCCAACATGACTTTATGCATACTCCTATGCGCGAAGTCGCAAGACTTCTTAAGCCATTATATATAATAAAAAAAAACCTATGCGCGTTGGGGACATTCATGCGTATAAGGGTAAATTAAGGGTAAACGGTCACCAATCAAAGCCCCTCGCACGCTGGACGTTGCTTAACATCAGTGATCGGATGTTTCTTTTCTTTTCTTTATTTATAATAACTTGGGGACAAGGGGACAATCGTGCGTATAAGGGTAAATTAAGGGTAAACGGTCACCAATCAAAGCCCCTCGCACGCTCGACGTTGCTTAACATCAGTGATCGGATGTTTTTTTTTCGTTATTTATAATAACTTGGGGACATGGGGACAATCGTGCGTATAAGGGTAAATTGGACGCATTGTATTTAAGTGTCAAATCTGACAGGATGGACAATATTCCACACTTTGCACGTCAAGTTTTGGCAACTTTTGCCCAAAAAATACCTACTGGCAACTTTTGAATCTCCAAAAGACGTTGTTACGATTTTTCGTAAGGGGCACCCTCACCTTGTACACACCACACTCAGACTAGTTACTCTAGTTGCATTTAACACACACAATTGCATGTACACACAAACACATACACAATCCGGCACTCTGTGAGTCCAGAGATTCCAGAGGTCGCGGGTTCAAAACCCCACCGGAACATGACAAGTTATCCTCCCATTTGGAATTTTTACCACACATTAATACGTCTTGGGCTTACTGCTAAAATAATGCGACTTTAAAGTTCTAATAAGGCAGTATAAATAACGCGATATTATTATTATTAACTAGCATAAGTTGGAAGCATATATAAGTGAGAAAAAATCTCCACCTTGTCCAAAGGTAGCATAAGTTGGAAGAAAATTCACCCTGAAGAAAGAAGCAGCAACGAACGAGAAGAAAATTCACCCTGAAGAAAGAAGCAGCAAACGTAAATATTTCTCAACAACCTTCTCCCGTCACGAGAATTCGGAAAACAAATTAGCCATAACTCAACTAGTCTTTACCGCAGCTAATACTATCTCTCCCATTTCCACTGAGAAACCAGGTAGTACACGCGAACATAAACACATTGTTACGCGCGTGCGAACGTTCACGAAGGAAGACGAACATGAACGAGCGGAAAAACTCAAGACGAAAAGAGAAAAACATGTGGACAAAAAGATTATGATCGAAAGGAAAATTAAACAAACACGCTCTCATTTAATTAGCTTGGTTCCAGCTACTGCAAAAGAAATTGTTAAAATAGAAGCACCAAATGAGAAGAAAGCTTAAAATGGAAAGATAAATGTGAAATTATAGGAAACTACACTCATCATCAAAAAATTCGGGGCAAGAAAAATTTCAAAGTTGAGGATTTTTTAAAAAAAATTCTCTACATCCTGTAGTTTTGTGAATGACACGAAAAGAAAGGTAATTTTTTTGTCAAGCAGGATCTATGTTTAGTTTTAAAAAGATTCCACTACCTAAAAATAGAAAAATAAAATACTGCAGAAGGTCGAAATTCCATGAAAACATCAATTTTCAAAATCAATGTATTTTACTTTTCACAAGGTATTTTTTCACACGTGATTATGATTAGTATTTGGTGTTGCCACCTCTCGCTTCAATGACAGCCTGCATTCTGTTTCTCATCGACAGAAAAAGATTCCTCACGACTTCCTGAGGAATATCGTGCCATTCGTCAAGGAGTGCTTGTTTGAGCTCCCTGTGGTTCTGGGGGGTTTGTTTTCGAGCGCGGACCCGACGTATTAACTCGTTCCATAGGTGTTCGATTGGATTCATGTCGGGGCTGTTGGCGGGCCAGTCCAGCGTGCGAATGCCAGCCTCCCGAAGAAAATCTGTAACCACGCGTGCAGTGTGAGGTCTGGCGTTATCCTGCATAAGAATGAAATTGTTGCCGACTTGGTCTGCATAGGGAACAATATGCTCTTCAATTATCTCGTCAATGTACCTAACTGCAGTCAAAGTGCCACCTTCACCTCCACAGTTGATGATAACCAGGTTTGTTTTTCCTTCCAACGAAATCCCTGCCCAGAACATGCAAGAACCACCGCCAAAACTCACAGTTTCTTGGATGCAACAGGGGATGAAGCGTTCTCCAGGCCTCCTGTATACTCTTTTCCGCCTGTCATTGAAATACAGGCAGCACCGGCTCTCATCCGAGAAGAGTACACGCCCCCAATCTTCATCTGTCCAATTCACGTGTTCTCGTGCAAATCTCAAGCGCAGTTCTCGGTGTCGTCTGGTAAGTTTGGGGCCTGTGGCTTTCCTTCTTGGCCTTAAATTTTTCTCCTTAAACTGTTGACGAACTTACATTGACGTCATGATTTGTCGAGAGCACTTGTTGGATCTCAACAGACGACATGTCACGATTTCTCAAACTTGTCATTGTGATGTAGCGGTCCTCATGCGGCTACAATTCGCACGCTGGACTGGCCCGCCAAAAGCCCCGACATGAATCCAATCGAACACCTATGGAACGAGTTAATACGTCGGGTCCGCGCTCGAAAACCACCCCCCCAGAACCACAGGGAGCTCAAACAAGCACTCCTTGACGAATGGCACGATATTCCTCAGGAAGTCGTGAGGAATCTTATTCTGTCCATGAGAAATAGAATGCAGGCTGTCATTGAAGCGAGAGGTGGCAACACCAAATACTAATCATAATCACGTGTGAAAAAATACCTTGTGAAAAGTAAAATACATTGATTTTGAAAATTGATGTTTTCATGGAATTTAGACCTTCTGCAGTATTTTATTTTCCTATTTTTAGGTAGTGGAATCTTTTTAAAAATAAACATAGATCCTGCTTGACAACAAAATTACCTTTCTTTTCGTGTCATTTACAAAACTACAGAATGTAGAGAAAAAATTAAAAAAATCCTCAACTTTGAAATTTTTCTTGCCCCGAATTTTTTGATGATGAGTGTAGTTAAGAATGAGTATAAGTTGGCTTTATTTAGAGATTTAGACTGACAGCTTAAAACAACTTAAATAGGCTCGTACATGCTTGTATTTCCCTCCAATTAAGACATGAGAATGTGAGGAACAGCAGATCTGGGTATCATCTCAAGTATTCCTCGTATACTGTTTAATATTTTACTATGATACAATAGGAATAGAGTATGCCTGTTGATTTACTTAATTTAGTACTTGCCAAGCACGGCAATTGAGTTATCAGTACTTATCAGTGATTTCGCTGAGGATATACTGATATTTCAAGGCTAAACCACAATAGGTTCATAATGAAAATGTGAGATATAGTAAGAGGATTAACAAGCAGAACTTTTTGAACCTCAAATGACAATCAATTCTAACTTAGATTTTTCTGATTATTCATTAAACAGTGAGTCACGCATTCCAATACCAAGATTAGTCAGACGGTTCTGGAGTTTGTTAGAGATACCCCTATTTGTATGGTTGTTAATGGATGAATTTAATCGTGAATTAAAGAACACATTTATACATGATTAAGGACTAATGGCCAATTAAGTTTGCAATTATATCTGTTCGTTAGTGTAAATTGAATTAAGGGGAATCTTAAAATAACAACTACGTATTAAAAGATAATGTAGGTTTGGGTATTTAACAGGACATATATTTTTAGAATATTCCAATGAGCATAGAATATTAATAACGATCATGATAGGTACATAGAGATGTACATGATGATTGGGAGGGCTAGAGATACAGATGCTGTTTGGATTGTATGGTGCATATTATAAAGGTTATAGGTAGCACGATACATTCTAAGTCTCTATCTCTCTCTATGACAATGGTTGTGTGTCAACAACGTGTTTACGTGATGCTAAATAGTAAATTAGGTATCAACACCTGTCGAAAATAATAGGTAAATGGTAGTTAATGCAACAGTAAATACTAACAAAGCAGTTATCAAAATTAATTATCTAATGCCTTAACAACACGATCCTTTTGTACTTGAGATTATTTTAACGTAGAAGCGGTCACTTGTCATCACCTGTTCACTGGGGCAGCCAGATCAACAGGCGAGCTATGTATCCACACGACTCACATGGGCACAGATGACACACACTCCTGCCGAGCTATCCTTGATACGACCCGCACTCAAAACGACCACTTGTTTACACCACTTGCTGAAAAAAAATTACCAATTTTTTTTTCATGTCAAAAAATTAGAAAACCCGTTTTGTTTTTCATTACCAATGTGTTGGAAGCGTGTGTTCCGAGAGATTATTTCACAAACTCGAACGTTTTGTGAGTGAAGTGTGTAACGTCCCGTGTACTCCCAAGTGCACTGGCATGGCCTGGTGCCTCGCTCTACCGTGCTACAGCGTAGGTGCAGCGGATTTCAATGTCAGAAAGAGGCTGGAGATGTTGTGTTTGGCGTTATCTTTCCATATGGTAGGAGAATGTTGTTCAATATGTTTATGAGGTGTACGATTTGTGTTGAGTTGTCCTCTTCTTAATTGGCAGAGTTCGCAGTTTTGTTGCCATACAATTGATAGTCATGCGAGAACATTTAGTGAGGAATCCGAGCACTGATTTCATTTAATTCATATGTTATTATTTCGCAGATTCCACTTCCAAATTGTTACTCACTTCCACATAGTTCTCAAGTAAAAACACGCAGATGACTCCGATTCGAATCCCAGCTGAGTAGAAAAAAGTCTAGCTTGAGTATTCTGTCCGGACATTCGCACATCTAGATGATGTGACTTGTCTCCGACTCGCAACAATTAACTACCTAAACTAACTACTTTATGAACTTTCACTCTGCAGACTCACCTTTACCATTTGTTCGTACGCAGGGCTGGGAGTTGTAATCTGAACGACACTGCTTCCTTCTCTTCTAATAGGTCACTGTGTCGAATGGGAAGGAGAAGGGTATATTAATTATTAGAGGTGCCATGAAATATGAAGTTCTAGGTCATCGGGCATGTCTTTTTGTTTCTTTAAGACAACACGTGTGTAGCAATTAAATGATGTTGTAGGTGTTGTTGTTGTTGTTGTGAATGTTTTTTAGGATGCTCATGATGGATAATGATCTTCACAAAAAAGTAAAAACTTCAGTCTTAAAACTTATGACTGTTTCCTAGTGCAAAAATTTTCTCTTCGATTTCCTCAACAGGTTTTTTTGTTCTTTCTGAAAAAAAAATCAGTAAAACAACTGGCTTGCAGCAGTCTTCCATTCTTCTCTATCTTGTGCAAATCTCTTCATATTTTTATAGCAATCCAATCCTAAGGTTTTTACAAGTTGGTTGCAATATTATAAGGGCGGTCAACCTCTTTTAACTATCCCTTCTTCAAGTAGGTTATGTAGTGAGCTTTCATGTCCCATTGTCCCAATCTGTGTCCACTGTCCAATCATGACCATTTTTCTTCTATCTCGTGCTATTCTCAAAACCTCTTTAATGGTCACTCTGTCCATTCACCTTACCTTCATCATCCTTCTATAAAATCATATTTCGAATGCTTCTATTCTTTTTTGAAATAGCCACTCACAATAGCCTAAGCTTCGTTTCCAATTTAAAAATAGGTTTCTTAAAATTAAAATAGTTGTAAACTGACTGATTACTTATGTATTTTCAGCCTCACGAGTCTATTCTGAATGTTATTACAACCTCCACCTAACAATTCCTCTCCGTAACATCCAAACAAAAGATTCTTTTGGATGAAAGCAATGTAATCAACCAAAAAATATTTATAAGTGAGAGTAAAAGAATAGATAGTATAAATCAGCTATAGCTAACTTTCCAGTAAATAATAATAATAATAATGTTTTTTTCTTTGTGTTATTATGTCACAATTTTAGTGGGTAGCGCAGAACCATAGGACTTTACCACTTGAGCGTACAATATCTTGTTTTGTTTTGCCTATGATTCCGCCACTGGTTCCTGCTTCATATCAAAGCAGCTACTCATTTTTCCTCACGAGTTATGAGTGGACCCCGAAAATCCAAGTACTGAGCAGAAAATTTCCTGCCCCGCTGGAGATCGAACCCAGATCACCATGCGTGCAGTGCCTAGCGCGCTAACTCACTCGGCCACGGTGAATAACTTTCCAGTATATGAGCAGTCAGCTGTCATCAAGCGACATGGCTCATAAGAAATTCAAAAGATTTAGTGTATCCCTCCACCGTGCACAATGTCAACGTATAACTACCTGTCAACACTCAACAGGATGTCTTGCAAAAGAAACTAGGTACTTAATGTAAATTGTTCTCTTACATGGTTCGTATTTATTTTTATATTCATCTGAATTATGTTATGTGATCTCGAGTAGGACGTAGGGACCTCAATATAGGACTTTCCAGCTCAATTTGTCTCAATGTAAACGTACGAGTATCTCAGCCATCCTAGTTCATTTGGCTCAGGCTCTTGGTATTTTCTTGATCCCTGCTACCTTACTATCTCCTCCTCTGATCTCTCTCCCATTCCGTCCCTAACTTTGATAACGATACTATCGTTAACCTGGATCCAGAAAAAAAATGCCACAATTCCAATCATTCTACATGAAACAGAGTTGCATTTCCTAATACCACTTGTGCAATGAAACATGAAAACACAGGGGGTAAATTTTGTTTATTAACGGTAAACTAGCTCCAGAAGTTCGCAGAACCACATGATCTGGCTCAGAATTGTCTATTAACTGTTTGTATATGTGTGCAAATGCAGGTATTTTATGTACAATACCGGTCGTATGGTAAGTTATTCTTCCAAGTCTTATGACCAAACACTCTAAATCGCAAGGAATCGATATCGAATGTGGGTTAAGGTAACCATGAGACTTTGTTAATGTCCAAGTAGGCAATCATCAGTCCACTGTTCGTGACAATCTGTACAAGTTCGAAAAGACGACGGGAAACAGAAAAGTTTTTGTGTGGAAATTCTCGCAGGGTAAAATTGAAAATCAATGACTGTCGAACAGTCCCTGAAGACTAGTCGTACTAGTGTAGTGAAGAAGCTCATTTCAAAGTTGGTGTGAAGTTGTGATTGTGAACGTCGGTCGTGTTTCTCAAGTAGGAAACTGAATGAATCTTTTTTTAAAAGTTTGCGAAGAAAGTTGCTAATTTTTACTTTACTCTAGTTAAATTTAATGATTACTTATTCATATCTTACCCATTTTGATCTTTTGTGAGAAAAAAAAATATAATTCCCAAGTATTACAACATTAAATTTAATAATATCACACCACCAGCTTTTGAGGGTCATATCCCTCAAAAGCCACACAGATTGAGAAACCTAATTCATGTGCAAAAGTCATCGTTTTTTTTTTTTTTTTTTTTTTTTTTTTTTCTTTCCCTCTCTTATTTAATTCCTAAACGAATATTTTCTCTTAATAGTTAATAAATATTTTCAGATGTTAGAAATAAATAAAGCTTTACAAAGGGTGAAAACGGCATTGATATTTTTATTCAATTCGAAGATAAATCAAAATAATTCCAACAAAAGGATTGTTTTCACCAAGGTCTCGTTCTGGAAAGTTTTCTCACACTCATAATCCCCAAATCTCCCTTTCAACTGCCACACAACACATTCTACTTGGTTTATTTGAACGAAATTTGACAGTTGAAAGGGAGATTCGGGGATTATGAGAGGAAAAGTGCTTTTTCTAATGAGGCCCTTCTTCTTCCCTGAGGTTTCTTCTTTTTGGAAAACAATCTCTACAATGTATGCAAGCTATTTCAATAATTCTTTACGGTTTACTAATTAATCATTTTCTTATCGAATTCTGTAGGCTTATCATTTCATTTGAATTCACACGAGCTTGATAACAGCAACTTGGGTGTCATTAATGTTGAGATAATACAATCCCTCACTAGTCTGTACAATGTGTATCTAAAATTGCTCATTTGTCTTTTTGTATGCTAAAGTGAACTAAACAATAGTTTAAAAATACCTATCCATGAGGAAAATGAAACTGTTCTCTATAAATATTTACTAACCAACCGCAAAAAATAAAATAAGAACAAAACTTCTAACCTCTTAGGTATATCTCAAAAAAAAAAAATAATAACCAACAAAACTAACAAACAAACTCGGTGCAGAAAGAGTCGTAATTAAGTAGATAAAACTGTTGACATAAAATGTTCAAAGAATATGTAATTTGATTTGAATTTAAAAAGACCATACTATGAACGTAAAGGAATACCTATGTGGATAATTTGATTAGATTTTTTTTTAATCGTGTATTTGTGAGCTTTGATTTCACCACCAAGTAGCAAGGGTGAATCTTAAAAATGACGCCCGAGGCCAAGGAGCCCCTCATCTCAACGGTGTCCAGCTTCCTCTCGGGCAACTGGCAGTACTTCACCGTGGCCTTCATCTTCTTCGGGATGGTGAAGTTCCTGGTGCACACCGTGCTGGATGGCTACTGCGGGCGGGAGGAGGATGGGCTGGACAAGGAGGAGGACAATGAGGACATCTGGAAGAAACGTGAGTCAGCCAGCGTCGATGGCATGTTGAATACACCGGTTCCCTTCAGAACACCGAAGTTAAGCGACATCCAGCGAGGTTAAGACTTGGATGGGTGACCATTCAAATTCTAATTCTCGTGACGCTGGCTTTTCCCGGCCCCACTCAGGCTGGGTGAGGTCAATGTGAGTAGCAGGTTTGTGAGTTTCCTGCGAATGGAGGGTAAAACCCCCGTCGTGATATGACCATGGCAGTTGAAAGCGACGTTAAACCCCACTTAAAAAGAAAAAAAAACGTGAGTCGCATTTTTATCAACTTTCCCTTTTTTTTTGGATCGTCGTTCTGAACTGCCTGGTCATCATATCACGACGGGTGTTTTACCCTCCATTCGCTGGAAACTCACAAACGAGCTACTCAAATTAACCTCACACAGTCTGAGTGGGCCGGGAATGACCAGTACCATAAGGGTTCAAATTTGAATGGTCATCCATCCAATCTTCGCTCAAAACTCCAACAGGTAAAAATCCCCGAGGAATCGAATGAAACTGTTTTAATCCAAATCCGCTAACGCTTTATAGAGTTACGGTACTTGCGGCAATATTTCGGCTTTTTCAAATGTATTTTGACTATTTCTTAATTTTACGTATCTCTCAACTAAAGGAAACGTGCTTTATAATAACGGTAGCCATATTGAATAGTTTCTCATGTGACAGGTTTGAGTTCTCCATTACTTATTTATCTATGGATCTCCATTGATTGTAATCCATTGATTATAATATTATCTGGCTGGGGGACGTTAGACTGGGAGATAGCCAGGGTCTCGCTAGAGGACTATGATTAGAATAGACTAGTGAACCATCTATACAGTTGACGGAACTGTTTGAGTCACACACTTGAGGGAATAACACGGACACACTTGTTAAATGGAATTACGCCTATAAAAGCGACTACCATCCACCATAATAAATGAATTTTCATCATTTCCATTCTCTCATACATTCTGCATTATGGAAGATTTTTTTTACATCATATTTGTGTTAATCCCTTACGTGATATCACAACTATTCAAACTCGCTTTACTAAATCTACGCTGAAACCGGGACTTAAACCACCGTCCTCCAGCTTACAAGTTCGTCGCCTTATCTATCAATCTACTGAGGTCTGTGCATTATGGTAGGTATTAAAACTTCGGTTCTCAGATGTTCTAGGATATCGAACATCTGTTTCGTATATTGGGAGCTGTTTAGAAGTTTATATATTTAATGAACCTTTAAAAGGGTTCTAAACAATTTTATTTATCATCCCAGCTGTAGTTATAACAACTTCTACATATAGAAACACAGACAATTTCAGCCTACCAACATTTTAGTCAAATTTTGACTGGTATTACTGGTAAGTGTTGCAAAGCAATGTTTCAGTCAGTGGGATTTGATCTCACATTATTCCAAATGGAGCATAAAACATTGTGAAAGGCTTCGCAACGTTGGGACAAAAAATATTACACTCAGCAATGAGCAATGATGTTTTTTCCTCTAGTAACAGGGTAAGGTAAATAATCAATATCTTGTCTTTCTTACAATAGTATCAACCTAATTAATATTTCAAACACTTTCTTGACGTTAAGTTGATTCTTTGAATTTCCTAGTATGTTTTGATGGAAGCCACTTAAGTTGCCATGACGACATATTGACTATTGACAAGGATGGGTTCATTGTGTACCTGAGGAACCTGACTGAGTGCTTACTACATACCTATGTACATTAAATACTAAGTTAACAGGTTGCCGCTTCTATTTTTTAATTCGACCGGCCTATCATTTATTCATTCAAAGATGACAAAGGTTATTAGCATAAATAATTTATGGCATGGTATTAGATAGTCACAGCAAGCATCATATTTGAGCAATGGTCTCCAGCCAACTCAAGAGAAAAGTTGGCTCGTTCTGAACCACATATTTTTCTAAATGCTATCAACCAACGTGCGAACTTGGGCTTTTTTTTATAAGTCTTTAAACCCTTGGGAAATTGCAAAATAGCCTGTCTTGTTAGGGTTGGCTATTCCGTTCTCTGTTTATTGTCTTCTAGCGAGACATTCGCTCCCTCCATACGCTAAAACTGCTACCCACCTACATAACTAGCGTTTATCTGGTTAATTTCATTTTCTGTCTTTGAATGTTTCCAGTTCTGGAAAGCGATGGTGGACTACCAAACTCAACCCAGAACGATGAATCCGACTCAGATGAAGGTGATGAGTTCGCTCCAGCCTTGCCTGAAGAGCTGGAGCACGTCTCCTACAACTTCGTGAGGAGGAGCACAGAGGACATGGTGAGGCGGTCAGAAGAGTTCTATTCCATGATGAACGACAGGCGAACGATTCGGTTCTTCAGTGATGAACCTGTTCCCAAGCAGATCATTCACAATATCATCAAAACAGCAGGTAATAATATATCAAGAGAGTCACTTTATCGCGACATTTTGGATAATTTATAGGGGAGCTAGATCACGGTCTACTCAAAAGACTTAACTGTCCGAGAAATCAGGTAAATTGTGCTTGGCCTGGAAGTTGCTTTGGCTGAAACTCATCGACTTACGCTACCGAAGTAGGGTGAATTTTGAGTACAATAACCATACTTACTTAGACGTCTGTTATGAATTAAAAGCCCTCTTTTCATCAAAATTGACATTATGAGGTCGCAATGGAGTGAGTTGAGCTGGTATGAACAATGATTGTTCAAATTTTTCATCTATTCTTCAATCACCCCTACACATTTTTAGAGTAACGCTTCATCGTTGTAACCGTTTCGCAGTATCCCTTGAAGTTAAGGAAACAACAGCGAGCGATATGAATTTGGTGCTGCATGACTACATAAATTTATAAAACTTATGATGTTCTGGATATTGACCGGTATCATCACAGTTAAGTGATTAAAAAAAAAAAAAAAAAAACAAAAAACAAGCCATAGTATTACCTGCGTTGTCCGTAGACTCAATGGTGAAGGCGGCATTCTGAATGAAGAGATTCCAGAGGTTGTGCGGGTTCCAAAACCAGCGGAGACATGGACAAGTTATCCCTCCCCGATATGGGGATTTTTACCACATAATAATAGCCTTTGAGCTGTTACTGCTGGAATAATAGGTACCTTAATAGTCCAAAGTAGGCGAGATATAAATATAATTATTCTTATTACCTACCTATACAGTTTTGTACACATACAATCTCAGGTACATCACCGAGTGGGGACCCAACCCATACCCACTACAGAACCGTGGACCTTTGTCATCATTCGAGACAGGCTGATGAAGGAGAAAAATTGTGATATTGTGGAGTCCTTGAGGACGAGCTAGTGAACCTACGACAAGAGAATGGGGTGAGTTTGAATTCTAGCCTTCAGTCTTGGAATATGATGAAATTTCTCAGAGTATTAATAGAATAGAATGTATCTTGTTTTGCGTATCTGCCGAAGGTAAGACTGAAAAGCTCCCTTTACTCCGAGCAGTCAAACCAGGTCTTTATTTATTTATGGGCTAAAATGATTTTTTTTACTCATCACTCCTACATCATGAATCAAGATTGTCTGTATTTGGGTCCTCTGTTCCACATAATCATCTATTCATTCTTTCTACTCAATGTCCTATCAGACATCATGATTCAGGAAAGGAATGGACACTAGACTTGCAACCCCTGAAGACTTCCTGCGGCAGAAGGCAGTACCTGACACCGCCCCATACTTGGTGGCCGTATATATTCAAACAGACTTATGGAGGGGTTCAGGGAGCCAATGCGACGTAAGAGAAGTAAGCGATTACTACCATGAGCATGAGTGTGTCCCTTGAGCTTGTGGCATCATGCTGGCTGCTATAAAAGCTAGTGTGTTCAACGCCATAGACCTATTCGCGCCGTTCAGGCGAAGCACGGCAAGAGGAAGAAGGCAATTACTACCATGAGGCATGAGTGTTTGCCTTGGCTTGTGGCACTCCATGCCCTGGCTGCTATACACGTGAGTGTTCAAGCAGACCTGATTGGTGTTCTCAGGGCGCAAGGCAAGAGGAAGAAGCATTACTACCATGAGAATGCGTGTGTCCTTGGCTCTTGTCGGGCCCATCATGCTGGCTCTGCTATACAAGTAAGTGTTTCAAGCCCAGACTTATGGTTTAAGGGAGCAGGGCAAGAGGAAGAAGCATTATACCATGAGATGAAGTGTGTCTTGGCTTGTAGGCATCTATGCTGGCTGCCGTACTACAAGTAAGTGTTTCAAGCAGAGCCTATGGGTTAAGGGAGCCAGCGGGTAGAGGAAAGAAGCATTACTACCATGAGATGTGTGTGTTCTTCGGCGTGTGCGCCATCATGCTGGCTAGCCATACAAGTAAGCCGAAATCAATACAACTCGATACAAAACTCTGTCAGAAGATTTATCTGGGTTTGAGGTAAATCAATACGTCAACCAATAGATCAAAATCAAATGAAAAACTGTCTATTATTCAGATATGTTGAAAAAATTCCCGTTTTAAATTGCCTTCGAAAAACCTTTTTTTCAGCTCCAAAATTGTTCTTCAGCTACTGGCCTAGGGCCTAGGGTTAGTGTGTTTGGCATTGTCTAGATAAAGTTACAACCCCTCTGTTTGATGGTTGAAACCTTCTGACTGACTTGAAAAGCTACAATATTTTTTTTTTTTTTTTTTTTTTTTTTTTTTTTTTTTTTTTTTTTTTTTTGTTTAAAAGATGCAGTGTTTCCCAGCCTTTTTTTTAATTGTAGCCATGAAACAGGAGCTACTGTAGACGCTTGTGGTCTGTGTTGTAGCCTGCCCATCCCGTGAGTATGCCTCCCCTCTGGAAGGGCGAGGAAGTTACACAATTCTTCCCATTTAGGTGACCAGTGGGTCAACACGACGGTCGCCCACCGGAATGGGTATCCCTTAATATTCCATTACAAACAATTGGTACACCAAATATCAAGATATCACTAGATTTTTGTCGGCGGCGGGGGAGGTTTCGAACCCGGGACCTTCGCATGAGCCAATTTCTAAATCATTAATAATGTAAAAGCCGTTCTATGATAATATTCTCTTGAACTGTCCATAGTAGACTTAAACTATTCCTTTCATGTTCCAGCAGTTTTAAAGCATATACACGTTCCCAAAACTGACAATCTCTCTGATCTCTTCGTCAATTCCCCAGTACTGGCGTCCTTGTGACTCTCACAGCACTCCACTCAACGCCGGGCCCGCCCTCAGGATTCCTTCCTAGAGAGACCGTTAATGAAGATAGCACTCTCCGCTCCTCACCTTAGCCCATTGGTTATCCTGGCACAGAAGAGTCATTGCCACGGTGCCCGATCTCGCAGAGAGGATATCAAGGACATTGTTGTTGCGACTGTTCTAATTGGTGCGAGATTGATGTGACTTGACCGTTCAAAACCGCCATCTTCATAGTCTGTATTTGTATGCAGAAAACGGACGCGAAACAATACTTTTTTCATTTTTTATAGGCGTTGCTTTCTTTATGGCCAGGATTCTCCCTTGGATGTGAGCTTTTCCACCCAACCAGGCGCTGGCGCGAAAACTGCAGCTCCCCCCAGAAGCCACACCGCACACAACCGAGAATTTCCTCGAGTCCTAGCTCGTATAAAATGAAATATTATCAGACACTTTGCTAGAATAATTTATAGCATAATATGATTAGGCATGGATACAACCAAACTGCGTGATATAGGTAAAGCTACCTTTAAGTATACTCTCAAGATGCGACCTCTCTTTAAATCCCATTTTAGTCGGGGGTTTAGTGATGCGAGCACCCCAAAACATTTTCCCACGGCCTGCGCCTGCACCCAACCAATTTTTATACCTTTCACGGTAATAGTTGGAGGTTGTGTGATTGTTAATATGGACCGAGGCGGGATTCAACGCAACGTTTTCAAAAAATCGCCAGGTTGCTTGTTTTCTTACAACTAGAGTTTGAATTTTTAGGCAAGATCGATTCGGAAACAAATAGTTACAAAAATCTTAGGAGTGTAACGTTTGCTGCACTAAGACCTGCACACATGTATAGTTCAAAATTTGTCTTTCTGGTGGCTGATTTCAGTAAGATATAATTTGATGAGACTTCAGTGAACATCGGCGTATTCAACACCGTAGAGAATGATCGTCCTTTGATCACTTCCCTTGAATGGCATTCTTTTGATTTGATTTATGACATTAACCGACTGACGGTCTTGAGGCCTTCTGATTTATCATTAAATATTGGGACTGGATTCATCTAGATGGTTACTTAGAATTATCTTGAGTCGAAGAGCATCCTTGATTCCTCTGTCAAACATCCTTGATTAGTTAAGTTTTATTATATCTCATACATAATGTTTACTCTTTCCTATTCGAGGGTGGTGCGGACCCCCTTCAAATTTCATATATTCTCAAGTAGGTTATTGTGGATATAAAATTTACTCCTGCGCTGATCAGAAAACAGTTAATGACAACTGACCGATTTTTCAGCAAGACGAATGTTTTTTTTTTTTTTTTCAATTATTACCAAATATTTGTTTAAGATTTAATATTACAATTATAAAATTGGGTAGAATGGCTACCCCTTTCTCAAAGTTTAATAAAATACACTGCCAATTATGAACACAATAGCTGTCGCTCAGTTATTGTACACACCGGACTGGCCAGCTGAGTAGTCCTGAGATTTATATACTAAAATCACTTGTTGTATCTCCAAAATTTAGCTTAACCGATTTTCTTCAACATTTATTTTAAATAGTAGAATACATATTTTTCCTACATTGTAGATGTGTGTACCAATAATTCCGTGTATCGGCCATGGCGAAGACCTCATTTCTTTCGCTTTTCTTGTTAATTTTTTTGGGTTTCCTATAAATATCAGAAGCCCAAATCATTATTAATGAAAGTTGCCTCAGTTAAAGTTGTGAACGTCCAGAGAAATATGAAAGAAAAAAAATCTGGAGCCACAAAAAATATTTTTTTTTTACCAAAACGAACACCTCATATTTCGATTCCCCTAATATTAGAAATTCATCGGAAATAAAACTGT
This sequence comes from Bactericera cockerelli, assembly GCA_024516035.1. Taxonomy (NCBI): domain Eukaryota; kingdom Metazoa; phylum Arthropoda; class Insecta; order Hemiptera; family Triozidae; genus Bactericera; species Bactericera cockerelli. Next base: position 54,151,588 of record CM044956.1, read on the forward strand.
ATTGAGAAAGACGGTAAGTGAAAACTCGTTGTTATAAAACAACGAAATTTCACTCTACTTTTGTGGCCGGCGGTCACCTTAGGTAAGTTTGCAAATATTGTTGATATTAGAGATTTAGTTGCAGAAGAATAACTAGGACGATTTTGCGTTAATACTCCCATGGACTTAAGTGTAGATTTTGCGTATTGTTTTCTAAATGGGGAATTAGCATGCTCAAGTCCGAACTTCGTGATCTACGATGTTGTCTATTAATTTTGCCCTTAGTTTTTGTTTTCAGTGTTATAGGATACACCGGGTGCATTTTACGAATAAGACATAAGGAATAATATATTAGTATATATACATTTATTATGTAGTTTTTTTAAAGTAGAAGTGTAAGGGTGCAGTATAAAGAATTATAATTATTTCTATCACCCTTTGAAAATTAATTTTCCATGTTGACTTTGAATAGTTAAATATTAGATTATTTAAGCCCGTAATAAGCCTGGACAGCCTCTTCGCGAGACGGTTTTCTTGGATTACTGCCGGTGTCCAGAGATCCCGATTTGGATCCCACCGTTTGAGGCCCCAGACTTTTTCGCAAGAAAATTATGTGTCCCTTCCTCAACACATGAGGGTTCACATTAGCGGCTATACCCCAGGCTGTGTCTATGAGGTTTAGTCTAGTGTAGCCTCGGGGGAAGATGCCAGCATGTAAGGCGAAACCCACAGTCACTCATATCTATCTCAATCAGCACGTTTTGAAACATCTAATAGGTCACAATTTCCACCTATTTATATAATTAGGTGTCGCAATGTTATAATGTTCGAAAGGGTTTCACTAGAAAACCTTGCAAGAAGGTCTAGGATAATTATACAGGCCTGGAAACAATTCAATAGTAATAAATTTTCCATCGTAAAAGTCTCATTTCTTAAGCCAACCTGAAATTTCGAACAACATTAAACTTCCTTCTCCTAGAATCTCTATGCGTCTTAAGGCAAGTTGTAGTATGCGTGATCTCGCTCTGCCCCTATCTCAGAAGATACACACTATCCTCATGAATATGTCAAGACCAGCTGCCCTACCAAATTAAATGAAAGATTCTACTAATAACCGGTCAAACATTCAAGCATCTTCAAAAATAACATTGCTACCGTATGTAGCCTACTGTGTTTTTCTTTCGGCATGTATCAATAGTGGCATGTCAGTTGTTGTAAATAAATTCGATACAATTCAACGAAAGGTGAACTCAGCTGAAGCAGAAAACCAATTATAAAAGTAGAAGTGTGGTTTAATTATTGATTCAATTATAAAATATTTATACGCTTGTATCTATCATTTATTGACGTGGTTGCTACATAATATAAATATTTTATACAATATAATTCATATAAAGATTAGTTATTCCATTCCGGTGATTGTTCAGAGTATTTTCTAAGTTCGCATACAGTAACGCCTTGTTGAATACAGTTGTTAAAAATTTATTAAAAATAATACTGTTTATAGAAATAAGTTATTCATACACGAAATTGATGGCAATTTCCTGCTAAGCAACAGGGGACTAACTCTACTTCAAAATACCAAGGTCAACGGGGCCTCAAATTGTATCATTGGTTGATGAGAGTTTATTTCCCAATCCTAGATCTCCTCTCAGGTAAAAGAATTCCTCTATGCGGAATTTAATAACTTGTATTTTAAAATCCCTCCTTCAATCAGACAGAAAAAATATGGATTATATGATGATAAAGCGTTTGCGGCCTTCTTGTTCTATTCAAGTCCATGGGATGATGAAGCCTGCGACTTCCTACATTTATAAACATTTAATCCATTTTCAGTAATACCAAAAGCATCATTCAAAATTCCAGATGATGACGTCACAATACCAAAAACATATCACAATTTCGTGATGTTACTAGTAGATCTGATAAAGTTGCTGCTACAATACTGTTAAATACGTTGAATTGAAATAGTTTCAATAGACACTGGATGCCCTCCTCCAATGCCCTGAACCACGACCCTATTTGAGCCCATGTTTCGCTCTTCGATTCCAAGTGGATTGTGATGTTCGATTGCTTATCTCCTCCAGAAGTTATCCGAAGCATAGCAGGCCATCAGACTGATCCCTTGTGGGTGTCGCTAAGCATTGCCAACAAAACTGTATGACGAAAGGAGTCGTCCCATTGTTAGGATATACTGATGTCCCAGGCTCCTGGACCCGGAGGAAACCGTACGGGCCCCCCCCCCCCCCCACGGGGACTTTCGAGGCACTGTTTGCTCTACAGACGCTGAAAATAATGAAAAGAGCGAAATTATCGTTTAAATGCTGTAAATCCTCGACGGGTGACAGTGTATAACAAAGTTATGCCTTACTGTGTATGCCATCGAGATTTTTATAGAGCAAATTACCTTGAATTTTATTCTTCATAATGTTATCTTCATGCTTGATTTTAACACGTTCAGCAATGGATCTAGACAGGCCAGGAGGATATCGCGGTTGCACCCACTTCTTTGCTGGGGCCTGATCGCTACTTTCAGGGTACTTTTTTCTTTTCAAGTAAAATGGAAACCCACTTACGGGCATTCAGGCTCATTTAAATCGCTACTGTCGAAACCCTCTTATTTAGGGGCCTCAGCCAAATTCTTGACTGTGCCTGAAATCAGCGTGGCCCTGTTCAGGCCGGATACCCAAAATGCTTTGGCGTTGAACGTGTTAAAAAATCGCCTTTCGCTCAAATCTCTTGTTTGTTTGTCTTACGAACTGCCTGAAAACTGAGTCAAGAACCATTTTCGCGACCTGTCAATCATTAAAGCTCCTGTCTGCATTCATTTACTTACCAATAATAGCTAATGTGTTCTTGCCAATGACATGTGACGATTTACAATTTTTCTGAGGCCCCGTGTAGACATATTTGGAATATGGTTTCTATTTACATATTACGAGGGTGAATCAAAATATAAACGCGGACCTTTAGTTTTATTTTCATTTTTTATTATAAAACCCAAGCATATCTCACTTTTACGTAGTCCCCTGGCTTTGGAAATGCATTTTTCACCAGCGAGTAGGAAGTTTTTTTAAGTTCCAGCCCTATCGTAACAGGAAGATGATTCGGCGTGTACAAGACAATTGCGCACATAATCCTGTCACACCCCCTCTTCATCATCATCAAATCGTTGTTATCCTAGTGCTTCTGTTAAAGAGGCCAAACAAATGAAAATCGCAGCCAGTGATTAGGTCACGGCTATAGGGAGGAGGATCAGTCGATTCTATACATTTTTCCAATTTTGAAGCAGTCAGAGTTGCAGTATAGGGGCCGGGTCTCGGTTAGTCACGGTCTTGACGTTCGATTCCGCCTTTGACTGCGATATGCCTGTCCTCTCCCCGACGTCTACGCAAATCCGCCCAATAGTTTGCAGCCACTGGATTGTCGTCGTCATGGAGAATATCAAATAAGCCAAAACGCCTCATTGGTCGAAAAATAACCCGGTCTGCAAGGCTCTTGCTCTGCCTGAAGAAGCGGCCGTTCTTGCTGTCATAGGGGCGAGCCTCCTTCTTTCTAAAGCCCACTCCATTACTGGCATTGCACTTGGTTGATTCAGGGTTGCTAACGATGGACCACGTTTCGTCACAGGTGGACTCCGACACTGGAAAGTGCCATCCCCCTTCTTCTTCAAGCTTGCAACAAAGCCTTTGAAAAATTTATGATAAATTGATTAATGCGTTGCGCCGCAGAGCTAGGAGGGCTCGTACCTAGTTGCTCAGACATCGCTAGATGCTACTGATTGTCATGGTGGAAAAGATGGATGGCGACCACCGCTCTTCCAAGTACCTATGCTTATGACCCCACCCAATAGGCCTCGGAAGTGACAGCTCTTTTCCATCACCGTTGGCACTCTGAACCAAGAGTCCCGTTTGACACTTGATCCCACCTCCGTATGTAGGTAAGCTCAACACCGCTTTCGATGCGACACTGAGTTTCTTCTATGCCTACACTCTACATCTCCAGCTATACGAAGTGGTACCGATAACTCTAATAAATCAAGCCTTCTCGAGGACGGCGTCATGAAATTAGTAAAGCTTCAAGTAAGGGTAATGTCTTTTACTTTTATCTCTATAATTTCTTTTACTCCCACAAGCAAGATTCTTCGCTACCCGGTAAATCGTTATGTAGGGTTCCTGTTTGATTAGATGATATATCTCGGAGTTTCACAAGGTGTTGAAGTATGTATTTTTGGTTGTTGAAAAATGGCTAAGATTCCAATTACTATGTAAGGAAGACATTGTAAAGACCAAATAATCTCACAATCAATTTTCGAAAAATGCCGTCTCGAACGGAAACAGCAAACAATAAAAACTTGAGTTTTTCCTGCCCCATTTCGCGCTACCAAATGTTAGTTATCTAGCAACTTATTGTAGGTACGTTCTTAGGAAATAACTTAAGTCATATTTACAATACATAAGACAAAAGATCCTTTAAAAATTTGAAAAAGAAAAATAAATGATTTTTTTCTCTTAAAAAAATTACAAGATCTGGATTCAGTTACTTAAGAATACCTTGGTAATTGATTCTGAAATTTTATCTTTGCCCTAACAAAAAAATCTTGGATTACCCTGTAACTATGTAGTATCTCCCGGCTCACTATGTAGATAGTCGTTTTGCTCTGAATAATTTAGCAGTTTTTTTTCGCCTACTTCTCCTCTCATCTGTAGTTTGGAATCGCGAAAGACCTGTAAGATCAGCAAAGAGGGTAAAGCTCTGTCTTATTGCGTCTCGAGTATTACCAGGTACATATATTATTCTTATGTGTTAAGACCTACCAGATAAATTCTTGGGGGATCTGTGATATAAATAACAAAGATACATGTTGTTTTATTTTTATTTTTTGTCATACAGCAGGACCCATCCCTAAGCCTATTTACTATTGGGCTTCTTAATTTATTTTGTATACAAAAAAATCCATAGTTTAATTTTATTAATTAATTCACTTTTGTATTAGAACTATTCGCTTTAAAATCGTGTTGTCAATTGCAAATGTTTGAAATCTATAAAAAAAAAACTGTTTTAATATCAAATTAGCGTTCTACCCATTTTTTTTTTTTTTTCTTCATCTCTCTCTCCGATGTCCTTTTTACGGTTTACTAAAAAATACAGTGTTTCTACGGTTTACTCGCTCGAAAATTCACAAACCGCTTGACTTAATCAACCTCACCCAGCCGGGATTCGCGCCGGGAATAGCCATTAAGGCAAAAGGCCAACATTCAATTAGAATCTTCAACCATTCATGTCCTAACCTCACTCGATGTTATTAAAGTTCGAGTGACAAAAACGCAGAACTGCTTTTATTTGTATTGAACGTACCTTTTTTTGCCACGATTCCTGAAACTTTACAATGAAAAAAATAAAGATCAATGTAACTAAAATATAAAAGTTTATTGCAAGGTTATAATCCTCCTGAGGTTTTGTGCTGGATTTTTTTTTATGTTAGAAAAAAATGTACAATAAATTTAGGTTCATGGTGGCAAAGCGTCAAATGTATAAAGATTTGCGATATAACATAAAGACGGTATTTCATAGAGAATAATGGTTCTAATAGCTAAAATAGTTATAAACAATAGATAGATTAATGTTGAGTGTAGACTCCGCATTCTGTAGCTATTGATTTCGGCCGATGTCCCCACACTTCGCGACTCGGATAGTCCAGCCGTGTCTCCCCTCCTCCATTCTCCAGTGTCGACTGATGGTCACGTTAGCCCCCCCCCCCTAGTCCAACTCACCCGACACGGATCCTGACCATTACCCAGCCTCTGCGCTGGGTTCCTGTGCCTGGTCATAGGCTCTCGATCCACTTGTGTGATTACGTTATGGAGCCGTGTCTGTCTGCGCAACCGAATTTCAACCGTCCAGGTCAAGTATGCGGAAGGTCTGAGTACTGTTTGTACACATATTGCTGCAGAGAAGTCTGGAAAATGGGGAAACGCCGATTCTGCGATTGTAATAGCTCGGAGTGTCTAGGAGGAAAAATCGGGTCGTTCACTTTACATGGATAATGTAAACAGTTCACACATCCAGATTTTAATACCAACCAACACGTTATTTGATGTATAGCACCTGGTGGGGAGAACTCATTTTACCGCAAATTTAGAAGTCTATTATGAACCTGAAAGAGATCTTCGAAAATTATGAAATTTTCAAATTATTTATCACACGTTGAAAAATTTTATTCGTGAAATGAATTTCATACAGAGTGAGTTACACAAAATGCTAAGATTTTAGATAAGAACACCATTTTGTGGGGGGGAGTATGACTGAAGTGCTGGCATGGGAATCAGTTGCAAACTACCTTCTGGGTAGGTACCTACTAGTTATCTCTCAGAAAGCGAAATTGCAAGCTATTATAATTATTAGGTAGGGTCAGCGGGTGAAGAAGTTCTTACTTGGTATTCACTCGCCTCATTTCATTATGTCTCTGAAGAATGTTGATTTCTAGTTGAAGTACGTGAGAGGTGAAAAAATGGTTATATCAATGTTTAATTCCGGCCTTCACCACCATCGCCTGATATTGATCAGCATGCTGGATCTCAGTTGCTGACTTCTGTGAGCAGGTTTTGCTGTCCGAGCGTAATCAGAGACTAAGGATCTAGAGTCGTTCTTTCAATATCTATAGATAACTCAAACTCTTTAAAGAGTTTCTAGGTTTTGTCTACCATGCCAAATCATAATAATTATGCCAAGAATATAATATAGAAATGTCGCAGTGATTCATTTTTATTGTTTACGAGCTGGGACTTGAGGGAAACATTCCTCTCTTTCAGCTGGTTTTTCTCGGGGTTCGCGGCGGTAAGCAGGAGGTGCCTGACCCAGGTTTCGCAGCTCTTTAGCCCTGGCCACGCCTGCCCTGCTATGTGGAATGTCTCAATAGCTGACCAAACACCTCCGCACGTCATAAATACTTTGAGTCCATGCGTCCTCGCAGACTTGAGGTAAGCGGATTTCACGTTATTCGTACCCGGGAACCGCCTACCAGTATAATGCTGGTTAACGGCCATCGCCTTGGTTGGAGTGCCAAGTCGTCTCCCATAGGCCCTTCACTATTGAAAGAGACCCCCCCTGCCTGCCCCGTGGTGTGGATAGTGGACCGCTTTCCACCATCCCCTTACTCCACTACTCTCGCCATGTCTGTAAGCCTGGGATACACGTTGGCGCTTGTACAGAGCCTGAAAATGAACGACCAGAGGTTCAATGATGTGCCATTGACTCGAGTCCGTTGTTCTATATTTATTTGTTACTTACACTTTAATTTTTTACAAAAACAATAACTAATACAAAATAACAACAATTTTTTTAAAAAAAAAAACTTTTAAAACTATGTACAAAAAAATTATAAGAACATAAATAATTTTTATTCTACAATTGTTATTTGTAAATCCGCCAGGAGCGAAGTTATATGCCTGTAGGCCCTAGACTTGGAAACCTAGCTAAAACGCGGGACCGATATTGTCGCTCTTGAATGTTTTTTTCGTGAGCTGGTGTCCTACATGCAAAATCGGTCATTGATATTTTAATTTTGACAATTTGTTAGATAGTTGACGGTGGTTTAGTGGGTGCGTCAACTACTCAGAAATTTGTTTAATATCTAACGTTACCGATTTAGGACTGTGGTATTGCTAACAGACAACCCTAAGCAGGACTCACCATGCGTCAGCCAGTCAGACATGCACAGAATTTGACGTTTTTAAAATATTTAATTCTAAACTACTAATGACCACGAAAAAGGAACACCAACGCTTGAGATGTTCTCTGGAAAAGTTATGAACGACTTTCCTATCATGTATGGGTAGTTGTTTCACGTCCACACCTGGATGAAAGGGAGATATATTGAGACGTGGAGAGTGTTTCTGAAACAAACCGGCATACTGCATCCCTAATTTCAGCTGGTGCTTCACCTTTCACAACAAAAATCTCATGTAAACCATATAAACATTTTCCGATTTTTTTTTCAAGCAATATGCCGGCAATACTTTCTGCAAGATATAATTATATTGCGGTTTTTAGTAAAAACTGATTCAGTCAGACTGCTGCTTCAAAGGATTGTTTTCAGGATTTATTTATGAATCTACTATCTTTCTTAATATGACAATAGATATGGTTAGTTTTCATACTCTCAGTTGTCAGACTTGTAGTGTATATGAAGTGCACTTTTCCTATAAGCAACATTCTTCTCGAGGACACGCGCTCCCCTACTTATCGAAGAATAGCTCGACTGGTATCCATGTCGAGAAATGCCTGGTGTGACGGAGATAAACGCACCTTACCTGTCCTATGGTAAGGTCTGTAGCCCCAGCTGTCACAAGTTTGCGGTATTGCCACGCCTTTGCCCAGTATTTCCCGACCACAGCCAACACTCTGGAGCTTCTGGTGTGTGGCTGAATGGATTCCTGTGCGTTAATTTCCCATGCTGTAGCGCACGTCCCTCCTGCGTCCAGTTTTGGATAGATATCAGGTTCCCTCTGACATACTCGGCGGGTTCAAATCTCCACCGTCGGGTCCGTCTCTAGGTCCTCCAAAGTTCTCTCTGAACTTTGGGATCGCTGAGAGTGCAAACCAGCAGGATCGAACAGCAAGCCCAGAGGATCATCGGACGATACATTTTTGATACCTGAGAAAAATCATGTTTAGTTAAAAGGATGGAAATTCTGAACAGAGAGTATATTTATCCCTTTCGTCACAAACGCTCAACTACAGTTTACATGATTTAGGCGATTTTTTTAATTCTTTTGGTAATGAAATATATACGGTTCTCACGGAAAAACTCGTCGATAACTATACACAATCTTGGTAAAACAATAAACATCGAAATAATGTGAAGATATAAACACCTTTTCTATCTACAAGTTATCCGCAGCGCTGACCTAAAGTGCTTTTCTATCTTCAAATTATCGATCTTATATATTTTTTTTTCCTCGGGTTGTTACTTTGTTTTCTGTGTCCCGGCGATAATTCAATAATAAAATTTAAATTCTTTTCCACAGCCTCATGCTGAAAGCTCCAATTTATTGGAGCTTATTTTTTGAAATATTTCGATAGTAAAATCTCTTCTTAGTGCTGCTAGGCTAAAATTTTTAGTGTTGTAGAAGTGTTCCTTCTTTTCATTCAACACTCATGTTTTTGGTAGAAAATACTGTTCACTAAAATTTCTCATGCATTCTCATGCTGTACCATTAAACCCTTTCGGGGTCACATAAAGTTTACATGAACTTAGAGGGCCTATAACTCTCCAGCGGTGTTCAGTTTAGATTTTTTGGAAAACAGGATTGTGAGTTTAACTCATCATTATAGATCAGAAAATAATAAAAGTTATTTTCTGCCAATAATCAGCTGCTTCCTTACTTTTGGGCTGGGGGGGCGACGCTGCACCAAAGGCGTTAATAGTTTCAAACACCAAGAGTAATGGCCTCCTATTTTAGCACAGGAGCTACCTATATCTTAGATAACATAGTACATATGCTAATATAATTTATCTGAATGTTGTTCTGCCAGTTTCGAATTCCATCCGGTTCCAGTGCATTATGACAAACCCACGTTTTGGCTGGCTATTCCGGCACCGCCCACCAACTCAGGCTGGTTGATGCTATTCAACCAGCAATAGCTGCGGTGAAAGTAATAACAAAGACAACAACACTAAAAACATTTCCATGAATAGTTAAATTTCTTATTCAAACTAAAAAGATTACAAAAATATTATTTTGTGTAATGTACTATTTCTTCCTCACTCAATAGTCGAATGGTTTGAAAGGTGCTCGTTGAAATTTAACTCGTGAAACTTAACGGCTACGCTCGTGCTTTACCGAGCAGCCCCCTAATTGGGAAGTATTTGTGGTCGAACTTCTCGCCCCATAAGAGGGGAAAGGCCGGATACTATGGAAACATGGGCTAGGCCGAACACACGCCGGGACCACATAGCGTCTTACTGTAGCTCCTGTTTCATATATGCCGCTACGAAAGATAAACGGGCTGTGAAACCACTCATCTTTCAAAAAGATAAAAACATGCAATAATTTGAAGATAGAAAACTTGATTTTTTTGGTTTACTTAAATTATTTATTTTCAGATGGGCCATTTTCAGCCCAGATACGGGCATCCTGAAAAATAAATATATAAGTAAAACAAAAGCCAAGTGTTTTTCTATCTTCAAATTATTTCGATGCTTCATTTGTTTTAACACAAAGTGTATAGATTTATAAGTTTTCCTGCGGCTGAAGTCTTGTATATTTTCATTAGTAGGTTGAAATAAAAAACGGCTGAAAAGGCTAGACTTTGGGATTTAAGATGTTGAGAGCCCTCTCTCTCAATAGGCTATACATAATAGGTTGTTGTTAGGCTACGTCGCGTATGAGCCATGAATGTATTTAGGAAATTTGAATTTCAAAAAACTCTTAAAGAGCTTTTAAACTTGGCCTTTCTCCCAACTATATAGTTGAAAGCCCTATTAAAACAGCTTCCGCGAATCTGCACAAAAGCTGCAGTTAAGCGGTATCTATTGTAAGGTATCTATGTAAGTGCATGAATAGTTTTAGCAATTAGTAAAATGTACCTGAACATGATATAAACGTTACTATTTAAAATAAATTCATGGGGGAGAAAGTTTTGAAGATTTTTTTTTTTTGCTGGAATGATATGCTGATAAATATTTTTTATTTTTTAATTTAGCATTTATTATAGTGCTGATGTTTTCTCTTTTTTTGATTAGTATTAATATGTCCTAGCTTATAAAAAAGTTACCATTTTAGTGAAGGAAGTTCATTTATTTTTGGTCTTTGCCCACTGGGTTATTCATCCACTTATCATGGTGAACTTGGTCATACAGCCACAAATTCAATTTTAATACACCTCCTCTGATTCCTATGACTATGCCTCATCTTCATTACTTCTTCACTCGCGAGTAACGGATTAATTACTTATTATCTACTAGCAAGATAAGAACTTCTATGATTTATGAGGTTTAAACAGAACATAAAACCAAACAATACATATAAATAGAACTAGAATATGAATACGAAATTACCTTGTTTATACTGCCCGACGGTCGGGAGACTTAAAAAAGTCTTTCATCTCCAGCCTCCCAGTCTAAACAAGCAAGGTTGGGTTCTCGTCTATAACATCCGTTTCTTGATTAATGATAGGCAAGCCCGGCCGGTTGGCTGGCGTCTACTTGACGAGGCGCTCGGCCTCCTGGCGAAGCTTTGATTTTAAATTTAATCTTTTATTTTTTTGTAACATTATTTTCTTCGGCTAAAGGATAGACTGCTATAAAAATGCTAAATTCGAGGCTTATGAACTTTTTTCACGTTGATCAGTTGTAAAAAAATTAAAAAAAAAACAGGAAGCAGTGAACAATTATTCTAAACAAAATTTCAACTTCGTCTTTAGAGTTTTGGACTACTTTACCTAAATGCCTACAATGAATGAATGAACGCCCCAAGTAGAATACAAGAGTCGGTTCATAGTGCAGTGCTTGCATACGGAGGTCAGAATTGGGTGGATTAATACTCTTAGTATTGCTCGTATAACAAAAGACAAGATGGGCCCCCCCCCCCTAGTTGTCTTTTTTTTTATAACTTATGAAGAGTGTTTCACAGAAATGCTTGTTTTATTTCGCTAGCCATGAAACAGAAGCTACTGTCGACGCTTGTAGCACTGGGTTGGTACCCTAGCCCGCACTCCCGTAGTATGCCCTCCCCCTGCTGATAGGCGAGATATGACACAATACTTTCCAATCATTACGTGCTTGGCGTCAACACGAGCCCACCGAATGGTATCCGATTTCCAAAACAATTGTAACCAAATTAAGAATACAAATTTTTGTCGCACCTCCACGTGCCGACAAAATCGAACAAGGGACCTTCCGCCATGGCAATGGCGAGTGAGCTAACCCACTCGAGCTAATCGCGCCGCCAATATAATCATTAATGTAGATCATAGATATTCCTCATCAAATTTCATACTTCGCCCCAACTGCATACAATAAAATCAGTGAAGCATAAGAGACTACTGAAATTTAAGCTGAGACGAAATTTCTTGGTTGAAATTTACGCCCCGCATTGAAATACTTTATGTGATATTAATTATTTTCCAGGCCTATCCCAAATTATTAAATTATTTCTGTATACAAATAGTGAATTACACTACCGCCGTTCATACTTGGTTTCTTGTGTATTTCGAAACAACATGGTGAAATAGAACTTTCGTATAATAATAAAAAAATAAAGTATGTCCAATAAAAATTTCAGTAGGCAGTACTTACCGCCAACTGTCCTAATATCGAAATTAGCTCCCGAAAATCACACTTTCAATTTCAATAGCACGTCACCAAAGAATATAGAAGCATAATTACTGTCGAGTAGACTTATTGATCTTTAACTGAAAAACGCCGCGCTACTTGTACCGGGTGCCCCACTTTATACGCCAGAAGATAAGAGGCGCATGCATTAATAGGATTCTCGCTTATTTCCAGCCTATAAAATACGTACTTTAACACACTTGAACAGATATGGCAAGTTCTGCTGTTTCTTCACAGAAACTATGAACATAGATCTTTTTCTTACTAAAAACTCGAGTCTGAAATTTCGGTCTTATTCTCATGGTTCCAGCTCCCACTCAGGTTGGGTGAGTCTCCGAGTGAATTGTGATTAGCTGATTCGGTGAGTTCTCCAGCAAAATGGAAAATAAAACCCCCGTATGCCTGCATATGATCATGCCTGATTTTGAAAGCGACGTTTAAAATCAAAAGAACAACCATAAGAGAGAGCAACGGACGCATGGAGCGATAACCCAGTCTTGGATAACCTGTAACATTACCACAGAGGTAAAATGTTTGCAACAAAAAAGTCCCTGAATTTGCAAATCGAATTGATGATTTTTAAAACTCCAATGGATTTAACAACTTTCAACAAAACATTTTTAATCTCCAAAAAAATCCGACAAAGAATGGCGGTTTTATACACATTACTCGTGAGAAACAATCAAAAACCTCCCCAAAAGCCTATATACTATTCTTTTATTTGAAATTAAGAAAAAAATCCGTCCTGAACTGTGGCGGGAAAACGACTGAAAGTACCTCAAAACTACCCATTGGGGTACCACAGTAACACGGAGCGTTTCCTTGCCCTAATTTGTGATCATTTTTCTTGTTCCTATACATATTTTATGTCCTTTGAAGAGCGGCCGATGCCCACTCTTAAAGGATACAGAAAGCTGCCAGCACCACCAAACGAAAAAGAAAAAGAGGGAGAATTTTTCTCACAACCTAGCTCGCTACCTACACTATTAAAATCATCACATACACATTTCTAGAATTAAATCATGCCCATAGATAAAAAGAGTTATCATATTTGTTGGCTTAATCACTTTCGTGATATCACAACTACTCTAAACTCACGTTACTAAATCTACGGCTGAAAACCGGGACTTGAACCACCGAACCTCCAGGTTACAAGTGCTGCTTGTCAGTAAGATCAAATGCCATAATAGCATTAATTATTATGATTGGCATTTTGGATGTTATTAATTGATGCTTCGGCGTTCTTCACGAAGAAAGATGTATCAGATAGATGAATAGTTACACTTGATTACACGAGATGAATTTTTCATACAGAGAGACAATGGGGCCATCAGCTAACTGATGCGTGTCACTGAGACGAAGCGATGACGAACTACTACTGGATGGCCTCTTTGCGTTTTAGGTTTATTGAGCCGAGTACGTGCCTAGAGTAACTGACCAGTCCCTCCAAATGCAAGTTTTTTTTATCTTATTTTTTTATTTTACAAATTGAATTTTCGGGTAAGAGGCTGAAAGTCGACGACACACGGTGCGTTAGTAACTGTAACGTCGCAGGCCAGTCAGGCACACGGTTGTTGACATGCACGAAGCGCAAATTAGGGTAGAAGGAGGAAGTGGTTTTATAGTATTTAACAGGCAGATCGGGTAAACAAACTCAGTTTTTCTAGATACTGAAAAGAGCCAGTCCCTGTTTATCAGGCGCACCCCGCAAAAACATTTTCACACCGGCTGCGCCTAGTGCCAATGAATCCCGACCACTCACATGAAAAATTTAGACTCCTGCGGGATTCGAACTCGGGTCTCCTGCGTCCTCTCACCTACTACGAGTCACCGCCGGATAAACTACAATATTTTGCCAGCTTAACCTGTGGATGGTCGGGTTCAAATTCCCGCTCGCTCGTAAATTGCTCGCCGAAGAAAGAAGGCACATTTCCTCGGTGAACTCAACGTCTAGCAAGTCTACTAATAAGATATAAGTAAGTATCAGATATAAAATAAACCCCGCGAACTTGGCCTGGGGAACTACTTCTTAGTGACTAATTCTATTTTTTGCGGATGCAGCACACACTTGAGAGCCAAGTGTGTTTTGGATAAAGATAATAATAGTCAAGAGCCCGTATAGATAATCATGCCAGCAGGAGCCCCCCAGTAAAAAAGAGGAGCCCTGAATCAGAGAGATGCTTTTCCTAGAAATAGGTTAAAGGTGCAATAGTTGCTAATCAGGTATCTTAGGCATCCGTTCGTTGGTTGAATCCACACAATGCCATAATTGTTTTCCACATTTATTTTAGTATCTGCTCCACATAATGATTAATGATAAGACTCTGACGGTTGTTAAGTGATAGAAAATCGCCTCATGCTTTATGTAGAACCTCCGCCTTGGTGGTTACCTTCCAACTAAAGAGATATCTATTATTATTTACATTTTAATAGCAATGAGCAGTAAAGTTGGTCAAATTTTCTCGGAATTTTGTGAGTATTATATAAAATAACCTGTACTTGTTTTCACCAAGCCTTTTACAGGATACTAAAATGGCGATGTAAACATGCATGTCAGTAGTAGGGTAAAAAAAACTACATAATTATATGTTTTGCGTTAAAGCTTTTGTAATAATAATGAGGTAAAGACTACAGTATTTAAAGCTTTTTTTTAATAATAGAGAAGAAGTAGCAGGAAAATGCTTCGCTTTTGTTAGCTAAACTTTTCATGCTGCGATACTTCAAAGCTCCAGCTACCCACCACTTAACCTCAGCTTAGCCTGGGTCACGGGCGTTCGAATTGGGAGCCTCGGTCCACCATCCCAATCTATGACTGTCACCTGGACGTTGGCCCTTAACTTCCTATGACGGAATATGAGAACGAAGTGAGATTAACGTGTCATCCGACAACAAGGCTGAGGAGATTCAAATGATTGAAAACGTCAGCATGCAAGATGCTCTTTCTCAACGTCAGAAAGCTTTGTGATTGTTGCTTGATAAAAACTTTGCGTCTTTGCAGTTTTAAAAACAAAAATATACTATTACATTACTTCTGGGTATGAATTTTATTGCCTTTGATACTTCTGCTTTATCCACGTAAAAGGGGGGAAAAAAGGGAAAAAAGTAGCAATATCTTTTGCACGTCTCTTCAACACGAGGCACTCGATTTACCAAACTAATTTGCTGGAACCCTCTAAAAACCAATCCAAAATAATCTCACCCAGCCTGAGTTGGGCCCGGGGAAATTTGGGAGTTTTACACCAACCATATACCCTAGTTGTCTCTAAACTTCACAGATTTTACGAGAACGAAGTGTTCAAGTTTTTTGGGGAAATTAATCGTTTTTTGTAAGATTTCCGGTTCCAGCTCAATTATAATAATAAAAATAATAATATCGCCTTATTTGTACTTGCCCATTAGGACTTTAAGTCCCATTTTTCCCCCCAGCAGTAAGCCCAAGACATATTATTATGTGGTAAAAACCAAAGGGAAAGGGTTTTAAAGGTTCCTTTGTCCCGGCTGGGTTTCGAACCCACGACCTCTGGATTACACCCGCCCTTACACTGGGGCTACCAGGACAGACTCAATCTACTGTAATTTTTAATTTTTTGTCCATAATGGGATCCCACTTCCAATTTCAATATCAAAAAAAATTTGCTAAGTATCAATGGTCCCAAATGAGATACAAGGAGAAAAATGAAAATTTTTAAACAGACTAAGCTGAACCTGGGGGTACTATACAGCTGTTACTTTCAGTAAGAAAGTAGGTACTAAAAATTTTCTGTCCTAAGTCACAAGAAGATATAATCATCGTGAGTGAGTAGGTGGGGTGAGTGAGCAATAAGCAAGAAATTTTGATTTTAAAAACCCTTTTCTTAAATGCCTAAATTTAATTTTAAAAAAAAGGGAAGGGCCCGGGAGATTTAGATCTGTAAAAATTTATATTTATAAAATAATGAAAAAAAAATTAAAATATATAAAATAGGTAGATAACAAAAACAAAATTAAGAAAACAAAATTTTAAACCAATTTTAAATTCACAAACCAATATTCGGGGTAATAGACAACTTGAAAATGCTCTGTCCTTAAAAGATTATGATAAAGTCCTCAGATGGGAGCTTCAGGGTTTTTAGAAATTTCCCAGGCAGAATATAAAAACAGGATTAAATTCGTTTAAGCCAGACCTTCCTCTAAATCGCCGTTTTTAACCATTTTACAATATCCCACTTTTAGGGACAGTCCCGTCTTATCTTACCCTTTAGGACCGAATTATAAAACAATATTAGATTTAAATTTTAAATGGGGGTTTGAAAAAAACACAAGAAATACATGACAGTAAAATCAAAGGTAATTACTTTGTTGCGCTCAAACAGAAACGGAGAGCCTGGTGCAAAAATGAAAATGTTCCCGCAAGAAAATAGGGGAAAAAAGTCATGAGAAAACAGGGGGACACCCGCCCCACCCAAAAATTCAAAAGACAGTTTTTTCCCTGGACATACAAGAGGCCCCCTTCGGCCACCCTCCTTGGC
The DNA here is from genome assembly GCA_024516035.1 of Bactericera cockerelli. Classification (NCBI taxonomy): domain Eukaryota; kingdom Metazoa; phylum Arthropoda; class Insecta; order Hemiptera; family Triozidae; genus Bactericera; species Bactericera cockerelli. The sequence goes on from CM044956.1 coordinate 54,168,412, forward strand.
TCACTACCAGATGCTGTCCAGGGTGAAGTTTTTTTTTAACTTCTAAATGTTAAACATCTTTTTTATTAAAAAAAAAACAAGTGAACACTATCTCAACCGGGCCCAAAAGTACGCCCCGGGGATGGGGTTTAAAAATTCGACTTAAGGGGCGCGTTAGGCCCTTTGAAATTACTTTAAAACCTGATTAAATGTGGGCCCCTTTTTCTTGTTTCACAAATTTTGGGGGTCAGTTCTTTCTCATTCAAGAGGTTGGCATTACATAAAATGACCAAACACCGCCACGTTGGTACTTTTAGTCCTTTGGGTTCCTGGCGGACTTGAGATGGATGGGTGGGGGTTTTTGGGGGGTTTCCAACACCTCCTCGTATTTGACTTTCCTAGCCCCGGGATTCGCCTGGTTGGAGTGCCCGGGGTTTTAGGCCCCTTTGAGAAAGAGATGCCCCCCTCCCCCCTGGGGAGATTTGTGGGCTTCACGATGTTGGTACTGAAGAGGAGTCTGAAAATGACACAGACAGACAACCATGAGAACAATTAGAAACAGGTTGTTCAGAATGATCTTTCAGATAAAGGATTCATCACACGAATCAAATTTACTGATCGATATGGTAATTTCTATACTAAAGCTCGAAGATCAAAAAATCTTATTAAAAAAAGAGTATGAGTGTTTCACAGTCTTTTTTTATTTCGTAGTCCATGAACAGCAGCTACCCTGTAGTATCGCTTGTGGTCACTGTTGTTTGTAGCTAGACCATCCCGTCAGTATGCCCCTCCTCTGATGGGCGGAGAAGTGACACACATACTTCCCATTTAGTCAACTTTTTATATTTCTTTTCTAGTATTGCTCTTTGTATTCAGTAGGTAATGCAGGTTTACAGTTTACACAATCAATAATACTGACGAGTATTACTCAACGTGTAAGCGTGGTCTATACTATATGGTTGAACTATTTTCCTATGAGTCAAACGTGTCGAGAAATGTAGGTTTTCACTCGTACCTGTTTTGATTCGGATATTGTTAGTTATTAAACATGAGTCATCTCAAATTTTTGAATCATAGGCTACGCACAAGAGACCTCCTCAAATCATCATGCTCTACTATATCTATTAATTAAATATAGGTAACAATTTCGTTTCCTAAAAAAAACTTCCAAATAAATCAAAATAATTTAACAACTACGTTATAATTATGCTTGTTATTTTTGCTACAATCTGCTGTTGCAAACTCGTATTGTAAAGAGTGGCCATGAACCAACTCCCATTTCCTATTATCCGATGTATAGACTGATGAACCTTTATGTTTTATGACTAAGGTGCAGCCGAACACCCCGGATGACCTCTCCCCTCAGTACTAGATCCTAGGTAGTCATAGTACACCCCCCCCCCCCCCCCCCCCCCCCCCCCCCCCCCCCCCCCCCCCCCCCCCCCCCCCCCCCCCCCCCCTCGTAACAATAATCTAAACCGTATTAATAAATGTAAGCGGGGGCCCCCCCCCCGGGGCGGCGGGGGGGCGGGACCCCTCAATCGAATCCCAAAATCGCCTCGATACCAACGCAGTAAGCCGGCTACCAGGGTATAGGCGTTAGGGTGCCTAGGCCTCATTGTGTTCGCGCACTAATAAACAATACTTCCAGTCAGACTGCTGGTCAAAATTGCGTTCAAACAGACTTCCCTGATCAAATTCAACCAGCCCAGACTATGGGAATGACATTTTTAAATCAATTTTTAACTTACTGGGTCCTGGTAAGTTTTTGTCTTGCTATCAATCGTCAGATTTGCACTCATCTAGATTTGTACTGCGTTGTTCCACCGATATCCAGACTTGAAAACATACATCAAGCGGCTCATGTGTTTTTGAAATTGAATCTCTCTATAGAAGTCTTCTTGTGTCTTCCTTGTCTAATATGCATCAAGATTGCCCATTGAGAATTTAGGAGCTTTGTCACTAATCACAGGGTACCTCAGGTTTTTAGTGATAATTCACTATTTGTATAATCTTGTTGTGTCTTTCCTTGTATAATATGCATCGAAGGATTACCACCGAGACCATGACTGATACACAGGATACCTCAGAGTTTTTGTGATATTTCTCTGTAGTTAATCTTCTTCTGTCTTCGCTTGCCCTAAATATGCATCAAGATTGCCACTGGTAGGATTTCGAGAGCTTTACCGGGTACAATCACAGGTACCTCAGAGTTGTTTGTCAATAATTCTACTGTAGTAATCTTGTTCTGTCTTCCTTTGCCTAAATACTGCATCAAGATTGTGCACTGAGGATTTCGGGAAGCTTGTTAACAATCACAGGCTACCTTCTTAGAGGTTTTGTGATAACTTCTTGAAGTAATATTGTTTGTGTTCCTTAGTCTACAATAAGCATCAAGGTTATCCACTGCAAACGATTTTGGGTAAGCTTTGGGTTACCAATCACAGCGTTCCTCCTGAGATTTCTTTGTGCATACATTCACATGCTAGTAATCTTGCGTTGTCTTCCTTGGCTAAAATATGCATCAGATGCCATGAGGATACTTCGGAGCCTTTGTTTACCAGATCACAGGTACCTCAGGTTCAACAGTTTTGATGATAATTTCTCAATGTAGTAATCTTGTATTGTCTCTCCTTGGCCTAAATATGCATCAAGATTGCCATCTGAGGATTCGGCGAGCTTTGTACCAATCCAGGTACCCTCAAGACCGGTTTTGTTGATAGTTCTCTGTAGTAATCTTGTTTAGTCTTCTTTTGGTTCTAAATATGCATCAAGATTACCACTTCAGGCCATTACTGATCACAGGTATCCTCAGAGTTTTTTTTTTGTGTTGTGATAGTTCTTGTCAGTAATCTTGCTTTGATCTTCGTATGCCTAATAGGCATCAGCGTTTCCATGAGGACTTTTGATATTTTCACAGGAGATTCTTTTTCATTTATGTTTCCATTTTTGGAGTGCAGTGATATTGACATAGCAGTGTGCCAGGATAGCAGGCCGGAAGATCATTGAGACGCATACACCCCCTGTGTTGCTGAGGAAAAAAAAGAAGAAAAAATCTCTTAAACATAACTACTTTAAATTCAAAAAGCATTCTTAAGGAAGAAGATAAGACAAGGACTTGTGTATAGAAAAGAGAGAAAACCTTGTGTATTCATTTACGTGACAATGTGCTCTATAAAATTTCTGGACAATATCCATAATATATTCGATATTCTGCGTTTTCTTCTATTTTTATTTCAAAGTAATAACTATACCAAATGTGCGTAGAACTTGCTAAAAATGTCTTAAATTTTTTGCTTCGCATAAACTGCTCTGGTCTGTAGTTGAAAATTCCTTATTGTTTATCTTCCTATGGCCTAGGATCATTCGATATTACTTGCAGAATGCTTTCTTTTTGAAATTTGGGTTTAACGTCGCTTTCAAATGCATGGGCCGTCTTATCACGCAGGGAGTGATACCCTCCATTCGCAGAAATTCAACAAACCATCCACCTCACATTAACTATCAATGAAAATTAGCTTTTATCCTCAATTAGAAGATATATGGGATACCAAATGTGTCATGTTTAGCCGAACTGTCTACCTAATGGTTAGATTAAGGTCTGGATGGCTCTACTTAACCGATTTCAAGAGCACAAAACTTGCGAATAAAAAACTAAGTTTAGAGAAATACGACGATACAACTTGTAATAGACTAAAAGACACTTGTAATAAGCGTTATGTACCGTGCACCTTAGATCGTTTACAAACTTAACACTGATAACTCGGCATCGTAAAGGGAGCCGCCTTTATATTGTAATAGATAGTACAAAGCATTGATAGCTTTCCAGTTATATTAACAGACTACATAAAACATGCCACAATGAATTCATATTGCTGAAGGACTACTGCAGATGCCCATAGAGCAGAGATAGATCAGAAAGCATGGCCAAGAGAAATTTCACTGTATAGCTACCTTAGCGCCTCGGATTAATCTGTGGCTAAGATATTCAATTGCCAAGCCGGAAGTCCTGGGTTCCTGGTTCATTACAATTCTTTTTATGACCTGTTTGTCAGAGGCGGATACTCCCGCCCTTATGGTCGTGTTGACCCTAGGCTACTAAATTTGAGAGTATTGTGCTCACTTCTCGCCCATTCAGAAGGAGGGCAGTCACTAACAAGAGATGGGCAAGCTAACGAGCACAGACAAGCACAGCGTATTCAGATAGCTCCAGTATTATGGCTACGAGAAAAAAAAAGTGTCACATCTCAAGTGTCACAACATGACCCATCAGAGGAGATGAACACTATCTTTATTTAACATTTTCTTAGTATACATTTGTAAGTCCAAGTAATAGACTTATTACGTTCTGACCATTATAGATATGATAACAACGATACATAACCATTATAACTCCCACCCGAAACCAACTCGACCTCGAGCTTTTGCCTTCCGATAGATAACGCCCGACGTGATATCACGAAAGTGACTATTAACACAAATATGAGTACCTTAAAAAAAAATACATTCTAAAACCAATAACTGTAACCCATTGCAGTACAGCTGCAAGAAAATCACTCCTCACAAAAGTGCTTGCTATGGGCTTTGTTGTTTTCAAAGGTTGAAGTTTACGCTTTCTCTAGTATTCTTCAGATAGCTGCGAAATTCTCACAGATTTTCCCCTGGCTCGTCTCTTTGGATCTATATTAGCTCTTCAATGTTTTAATTAGCCTCCCCCCCCCCCCCCCCCCCCCCCACCAATACGTAAATAAAGTCATCATGCAGAAATTAAACTAAAAGAAAGCGTAGACTTAGTCAAGTTAAGTCGCCTACCTCTGGTTACATCCAAGTAGCGCTATAGATGCCGTTGGTTCGAATCCTACCCAGTGCCCCATGAATTTTTCCTCAATAATTTGAGTTTTTAACCACTTAATAATAAGACTCTGAGGGTCAAGTGGTCTGAAACATGCTGTGCGCACTTTAATCGCCTGGTCGGTAACCATTCCACTAATAAGATTCTTATTATTATTATTTACTTGTAAGCACGGTTGGCATGAGTAAGGGACTACTACGTAGTACATATGTTCTACCAAGGTATGAAATTTTCGGGTAGCCTGAACAATCAATCTTTATACTTTTCTATTAACACGTTTGGAGACGGCGGCGCCACCGGTTTATTTTGTGACCCCCCCCCCCCCCCCCCCCCCCCCCCCCCCCCCCCCCCCCCCCCCCCCCATATATGTTTTGGTTTTTTATTATCCCCTTTTTCATCTACACTCTCACATCACACCCCCCAAATGTTTTAGGTCACGTTACCAATGGGGGAAATTGAAGAAAAAACGTGAGTCCACCGGGTGGGCACAGATAATGCTTTTAATTTAATATATTTTTGTACTCGCTCCTTACGTCCAATTTTTTTTTTTTTTTTGTCATATTTGGATACACATACCCTAATTTGAAGCCGTGCCCAGTCGTCACAATCTATAGAAAATAGGACCCGCACTCAATACGTGCTAAGTTTAGTAAGTTTATCATCCATTATTTCGGGTATGTCCCCAAATTGTTTAGATGTGTAACCGACACAGTCCGCTTGATCAATAGGCGCATGAACTTGTAATCTGGAAGTCCCGGTGCGCTTCACAGTCCCGGGAGTGCCTCCAGGTAGATTTAGTAATAAGCCTAGTTTGAGTTGTTCGTGATATCCGAAAATTCGGAATATACAAATATGATCAACTTTTTTTGTGACTTGTTTCAAGGTGTGTATTGACTTCATTGTTTTTTTTTGGAGGACTTAGGCAGGCACACTGCCGCTGCGTTCCAATTTCGCCCGACTCAGCATTATGACACAGAAAACTCTTGTTACTTTTCCCCAGTGATATTGATGTGCCCCTCACACATGATGACACAGAAAAATTTTGTTACTTTCCCCAGGATATTGACTGATTTTCCTCACCATGTTGACACGAGAACTTTTGTTACCTTCCCAGTGATTTTGCTGATGCCTCAACTGTATGACCAGAGAACTTTTGTTACTTTTCCCAGTGATATTGATGATGTCCTCACACATTATGACACAGAGAATTTTGTTACTTTTCCCCATATATTGACTGATGTCCTCACACAGTATGACACAGAAAAAACTTGTTCTTTTTCCCAGTGATACTGACTGATGTCCTCACACATGATGACACAGAGAACTCTTGTTACTTTTCCCCAGTGATATTGATGATGTCCTCACACATGTATGACACAGAGAACTCTTGTTACTCTTCCCCAGTGAATTGACTGATGTCCTCACACATGTATGACACAGAGAACTCTTGTTACTCTTCCCAGTGATATTGACGATGCCCCCTCACAATGATGACATGCAAGATGTGCTCAACGGGGAGGGGGTCAATACCCTGGAGGACACTCAGATCTCTCCCAGCGAAGAAAACGGACATCTAGCGAAGACGGGCCCCAATGGTAAGATCTCATTCCCAAAAAAAGTACATTTATACTTCAGGGGAAATAAAAATTTATGCAAAAGAAAAGAAATAAAGATTAATTGTTACTTATCGCCAGCGCCATGGCGCTTTAAATGTACGGTTCTGTAAGATGACGATGTTAAACAACGTCCGCGAGGTGAAAACTTCGTGATGTGGCACTCCGCCCAGGTGGTGAGGTAATGTGGGGTAGTAGGTTTTTTAAATTTTATGCGAATGGGGTAACACCCCCCTCTGGAGGTGACCAAGTGTTGAATAGGATGTAAAAATTTAAGTTTTAATAAAAATAACGTTATGCCTCTTACATAAGGGTTTACAGCTGCAAGGTCCAGTTATCATTCCAAAATGGGGATGAATTATTTTTTGACAAATTAAAAAACCAATTGGGTAGTCTAAATATTTTTTTGGAAAAATAAAAACCCTCAGTAGAGAATAAAAAACCCCCAACATTTAAATAATTTTTAGAATCAAGTGGGAACTTTGATATTTGATTTGGTACTACAATTTAATAGTATTAAAACTATCCCCTAGCTAGGTAGGGCCCGGATATGAAAAACCTCACGTGTTGGAGGGGAACAGAATTTTTTTGTCAGAAAATTCTGCCCCCAGCCGGGGACAAAACTAAAGATTCTGGACGAGGGTAGTAGTCACAACCGTTACCCCACGGAGGCTGGCTCACATTAGTGGAACCTTATTTTTGTTCTTCAGAAAGTGGAGTAAAGTCTACGACCTGGCTCCGCAAGAAGAGCAATGCCGAGCATCAAACCCCACACCCCCGTGAGGTCCCGGAAAAATTCCGGGGCGATTTTTCCCTTTGGGAGGATGATGAGGATGAGGGGGACGAGGACACCGAGGGGGGGGGAGGAGCCGGGGCCAGCCCCCCACAGGGCGATGACCCCCAGGAGTACGCGCACTTGGCTCCCAAACCCGGAGATGAAAGAGCTCTTTGATTGCATCCCCCAAGTAAGTAAACTAGTTATTTATTTTAAAACATTAAAAAATAAATTAAAAAAAATTAAATAAAAAGTAAAAAGGGGTACTAATATTCATACAAATACAAAATTAATAAAAAAAATATAAAAATAAATTTTTCCCCCCTAAAAATAAAAGATATTGTACTTCAGGGGGTTGAAAAAAAAAAACGGGGAATGAAATTAATCAAATTATTTTTATTATAACAATTAGTCAGATTTGTTTTTTAATTTTTTTTTATTAGAAAAATACGTAGTATGTAAATTGTATATGTATATTTTTTACAGGGGAAAAAAATAAATTACAAGTTAACCGCCATGGAAATCCATTTTGGGATTCATCCCTTTTCTGACCCGGCCCAAAACAAATTTTGTCCCGCCCCACCAGCCCCTGGACTTTTTTTCAAGATTTTTCTTTTAAATTACACACTGACTTTTTGAATGATTTTGAAATGGATTTTTTATTCTTTTTGATAAACAGGAGTATGTATTGTGTTTCGTTTTTTTGTTTAAAAAAAAGCCTACATTTCTTATTATTACTACAGTTTTTATGCAAATCAACTTGACTGGCAACCCAGAACCAGCCCCAACAAGAGGCCCAAATCCCTTTACCATTGTGCTGTGGGGCCGTCCCCAAAAACAACAAGACATGCAAAAAACAACATGCCCAAAATTGTATAATTGCCTTATGCCGTGTTTTCCAGTGTTTAAATTTGGTTGCAGTAAATAATAACAAAGTTTGAAGAAAACAAAAAAAGAAAAAACAATAATTTATTTTAATTCAAACGTAGTAAAAAAAAATGAAATTATTTAAAATTTAAAT